>VUQG01028555.1:2619-42490 GCA_015106755.1 Etia nguti | reverse complement strand
ACATACCAAGATACTTTTGCACTTGTGACAGGTTGAAGGACTACTGCATATAAAAGTGTTCAGTTAATACAAATTCATATTAGTTAATATAAGGACAAAAATAATGTAACTATGGTAAAAGTTGATATATTTCCAATTTGTACACTGTTAAGATATTTAGGAGGTAACCCTTCATTGTTTTGTAAGCTTAAGAAGCATTATATTACAGTTTTGTGCACATAGACGTGGCGGTTTTGAGCCTCAGTTTTGTACTGTATAATGGCCATTAAGATAACGGCAGAAGCTAAAAACGCCGCTATTGTCAACCATTTTGTGAGAAAACATGTTCTGGCATATATAGTAAGCACTTTAGTATTTTGGTTTATTATTTAGTGTTTTTCTTCCACCATGTGACATTAAGCAGTACAGAATGTGAAACGTGAAACATTTATGTTCATTTTGATTGCAATAAACGACTGCATGAGAGACGCAAGTCATAATCACTCTCGTGATTCTTTCCCCCCTGTTTTCAGGGGTGTAACACAGGTTTTAGATAACACCCTGGGGCAACACACCTGAATCAAATGATTAGTTCATTACCAGGCTTCTGGAGAACTACAAGACATGTTGAGAAGGTAATTTAGCTATTTAAATCAGCTGTGATGGATCAAAGACACATCTAAAACCTGCAGGACACCGGCCCTCGAGGCCTGGAGTTCGACACCTGTGGTCTACAGCTCTATTATCCAGTTGCTTGTGCGTTTGCCCTCTGGTGTTGTTTCTAATGCCGTTCTGAGCAGCATTCATGTGCCTAATATTCACCTTGGTTGCTATGATGATTGAGAGGAGCATCCATGTTGTGGAGAGGCAGGTAATTGGTAGGTAGTTAGAAGGTGTTGTACCTTGGTAGGAATCATGAGCTGACTTTTTTTTCATCTATGCTTCCCATGATTCTGAGTTTTGGTTTCATCTTTCCAAAGAAAGTTTTTTGTCTGGTCTGTATAGCCTCGATTTACGGACATGAGAATACTTTTAAATTCTGCCATTATTTCTTAGCCTCTGAAAATGACAGCCCATGTATAAAAGTGGCTGTCATTCCAATTCCATTAATATAAGATTTTCTGTAATCCCTCTGCTGTGACGGTGCAAAATGTGAACAACTGTGACAGTGTCCAAATACTTATGAACCTGGACCATTTCAGAACACTAACATTAAGCTAGGTAACACTGAGGGCAATTAGCTAAATAAATGCAAATTAACAGGAAAGTCTCTTGGTTCTGGTCACCGAAAATGTTTTGTAACTTTTTAGTTTCTCAAATATAATTCAGTAATAGCTCTTTACTTTCACAGCCAACATTATCACAAGGGAAATAAGTTTTAATACAGCCCTCTGGAGCAATTTTTACAGACTACTGTCAATTAGACTATCCCCTGATTTGGAAAAAAAAGTAAAAGAGAGAGAGAGACAGAGAGAAAGAGATCACGAACTGAATGCCTTTATGAGCCCACCGTGTGTAGCAGTGTGTGAGAATCTCAGGGAGGAAGAACTACTTATGAAATTCTGAAATGTTCAAGAAAAGTTTTTGAGGAAAGAACCTGTTAAAGTTTCAACACTGACTCTCCCATAGTTTTCCTGACAGTAAAAATGGGTCTGGGCTCTTATGGGTTAATATTAATATTACTATTAATATTAATATTGGAGTTGCTCCAGTGACATTGAAAGAAGAATACAAAATAAATCTGTATCACTATAAACCTCAAAATTCTAAAGCTTTTCATCAGTAGCCTCAATTCCATTAAGGAAAGAGAACTATATTGTTGAACTGCTTACTCTAGTAACTTGGTTTGGGGTGAATAAATGAAAGAATAAATGGGACAAAATAGCCCAGAGAATTCTCATCAGAGGTAACATGTTTCAGCTCATTAACACTTGTGGCACACAAACTGTACCACTGTCACAGACTGACCATCATGATTGCTAGGTCAAATTAAACAACCTATTGAAATTGCAATTATGTTCTTTTATGATTATTTTATATCCAACCAAAGGTTTACGTCAAAGGTCTTAATCAAATGTGTGACAATATATTTCAATTGAGAGATTAAATGTGGTTTGAAAAACATCCTGTTACTGTCATTATCAGGATTTGCCTTGTGTCTGTTCTTTAGAATTTATTTTTTGAAAAAATTAAATATTAACCTATGTCTGTATTATACCTTCTAATTATTTTTAATAACATGCATCGCAGATTCAAAGAAAAAGTAAACTGTTTACATCAGTCTGACCTAATTCGGCACTGCTAGCTGTAAGTATCTTGACTGATCATAGCACACAGTTTTATTTCCTGTTTATCCTCCGAGCTAGAGGTGCATTTTCACATAATTTTTGGCATTTTAACATTATTTCAATGCTACACACAGATAGCTTGAGGAATACCAAGGAGTTGAGTCGTGTAAGGGTGTTCTGGGTGACTAGTAATCCAGTATACACTTATGAGATAACCATTAACCTCAGTCTTTTGAAATTCAATTTGTCATTTAACTGTACTTGCTATTTTTGGAGGCAAATAGTTTTTAGCCTGTGGATAAGTCAGACCAGACCATAAAGCTATATATACACCAGGCATAACATTACAAGCACTGACAGGTGAAGTGAATAACACTGGTTATCGCTTCATCGTTGCACCTGTTAGTGGGTGGATATATTAGGGATTTTGCCCTCAAAGTTGATATGTTAGAAATAAGAAAAATGGGCAAGCGTTAAAATTTGAGGGAATTTGACAAGGGCCTACAAAGCGCCTACAAGGCGCCTACAAAACTGCAGCTCTTGTAGGGAGTTCACAGTCTGCAGTCGGTATCTATCAAAAGTGGTCCAAGGAAGGTACAGTGGTGAAACAGTGACAGTCATGAGCGGCCAAGGCTCACTGATGCACATGATCGAGCAAAGACTAGATCCCATCCAACATATGAGCTACCGTAGCTCAAATTGCCAAAATAAGTTAAAGCTAAATCTAATCTATAGGTGTCAGAATACAAAGAGCATCACATGTCTGTGTAGGTTCTCCATCATCCAGGTCATGGTAGTTCAAGCAGCTTGGAAAGAAAGCGACTGGACTTAACTTTAAGTTTCTTTAAGATGTTTCACCTCTCATCTGAGAAGCTTCTTCAGTTCTAAAACCTTCTACAGGTTCACACCTTGCCGCATGTGGTGAGGCACTTGATCAATAGTGGGTCAACGACCCTCCTAAGGGACAACTCCTGCATAACTACACATCAATCAGGGTGCCCATGCTGACCTCTGTCCACCACCAAAAATGCTAATAATGGTGAGCATCAGAACTGGAGACAATGGAAAAAGGTGGCCTGGTCTGAATCATGTTTTCTTTTACATTACGTGGATGCCCGTGTGTGTGAGTCGCTTACCTGGTGAACTCCTGGCACCAGGATGAACTATGGGAAGAAGCCAAGCTGGCCGAAACAGTGTGATGCTTAGGGCACTGTTCTGCTGGGAAACCCTGGACCCTGCCATCCAAGAGGATGTCACTTTGACATGTACCACCTACCTAAGGACTGTTGCAGTCCATGGAAACAGTTTTCCCTGATGACTATGGCCTCTTTCAGCAGGATACTGTTCCCTACCATAAAAATGGTTTGGGAATGGTTTAAAGAGGAGCACAACAAGGATTTTGAGGTGTTGACTTGCCTGCCAAATTCCCCAGATCTCAATCCAATCAAAGGTCTGTGGGATGGATCAGGGCTGTTTTGGCAGCATTAGGACCAACAGAATATTAGGAAGGTGGTATGTTATGTCTGATCAGTATATGTATCCACATGCAGGGTTACAGTTTTATCAGACAGAGTGTACCAGTGTACCCTGTACTGGAGATGCAGGGTTCATACCTGTTCTCCAGAGCCGAAGAGACAGTCAGCGTGCAAGTGCGAGGCTAAATGGAGGACTGCATGGAAGCTTTTTCTTTTTCCTTTTACTTGTTTCCTTTCACTCACTCTGTTTTCACTGTTTATTGCTGTCTTCCTGTTGCTGTCGACATTCTGTCTTTTTTCCCATCCTATCCCCTATATCGTCACCCCACATCTAACTTGCTTCCTCTCACCCTCCTCTCTCTCTGTCTGACAGCAGTAAGGCTCCTTTGGGAGGTAATTAGGAAAAGCTCAACAGAGACACACACAGCAGCTGCTGAAAACAAGGCTTTCAATCGCTTTTACTCTCTCTCTGCATTACAATAGCAAAAGGCCGGCAGTCAGGGGAAGAGGATGATGAGGGAGGGTGCGCAGGTACTACCAGGACATCTTTAGGGAACAATGTCAGGGAGAAAATGCTGCTTTGGTAATCCTAAATTTTTATGTGCTGAAGAACCAGTTTTTTTTTTTAATTACTTGTACCTGTGCTTGTGTCATTCAGAGGCAAAAGGTCTTGTCTATCCCTGTCTAGCACACTGGCAGCTTTGACTGCCAAAAGAAGCAATCAAAGTGAAGATGGCACAAAAATTGAGAGTGTACAAAAGGAGACACATTTCAGTAATTTAGGACAGAGATGAAGTTGCTTTTCTTCCTTGAAGCAATTTGTTCACTTTTCAAAACCATGTGTTATTGGCTCTAAGCCTTGTTCTCTGCAAGCTAGTAAACAAAACCGTAGGATAAATCCTCAATAAAGGCACCTGATGGTTCTTTCCTCTTCAACAAACCTGCTGCCCTCTGGGCTGATTTCAAGTGTTTTCATCAAGCTGTATGGTCATTCTGTGCCCTCTCTGCACACTATGACTGACCTAGTTCAAATACTTCACTACTGAGAAATAGAAGAGGCTTGCCATTCGACGGTGTTGGTGACCATGAACCAAACTTTTAACCGTGCCAACCACAAACTTTACATTTTATAAATTTATAAGTCAAATGTCACTCCCCTTCTCTCCACTCCTATATTTCACTGTTCCGGTCAAATAAAAGGCCAAAAGCTCCTGAAAACAATAATCCATAAAGTTCCAGCCACATTCCATAACCATGATATGATAGCTTAATCATTCCACCCAGACTTGAATGGTTCATACATTTCAATACAGGATGTGAAAATATGAAAACTGGATAAAATTCTTTTACAAGATCCAGACAGAACAGCGTGACTACTGCCATGCTAATACAATTGTGTAACCATTGCTATAGAGCTCAATTCTTACATAGCATGCAATATGCTCACTATGACAATCCTGACATGGTGACATTTAGCAGTTTTAGTTTATCACCATGTTAACATTTGCTAATTAGCTGTAAAGACAAAGAAATGCTGAAGCTAAAGGGGAAAATTGATGATGCTGGATGAAAAGGGATTACAGTTTATAAAGACAGACATAACAGTCCAGTAGATACAATACAGTGGTTACTAAGACATTTCACTACAAATCCCAGCTTTGTGATAATGCTATATTTTTTCTGTCCTCCCTGTAATGAATTTGAAGATTGATTTTTTTTATATAACTTAAATATCGACTTTTACTCAATAGAAACTATTCAGTTTATTTTAGTAGTCAGATAATAATGAGATTGTAGATACTGTAGATGTGTAGCATGGAGGAGTAATATCAGAGCCTTGATAAAAGTTAACTTTGCTTTTGTAGTTTCTGCAGCAGCATTAATAACTACATGTACAAACCTCTTCATTGCCTGCAGATGCAAAGTCTGTCATTACAGAGGTGAGCATGGAGGGGGGGACAACACAGGTGCTGCATGGGGTGGCTCCAGGAGGATGCACCGCTGTGCACTTTAAACACAAGCATACATAAATGCTAATGATATAGACAAACACAAATATTTACATACACCTGTAGATGCAAAGTGCACTGGCAGTTGTGGACTTTTCACTCAGCAATTACCTCCCACTTAAAACTGTACATCTGAAATCTCATTCAGCATATCTTCAGTTCCTCACTACTGAATTACATGCGTTGGATATGCACTATGCTGCACATCAAGCATCAGAGCCCTAAATTTCCAACAGAATCATTTCTTAAATTTCCCACATTGTGCTCTAAAGAGTTCTTTCCACTCTTAAATTTTCTTTGAAGAACTTACAGTAGCTAAGTATAACTGTCTTTTGAAATACATTGGACTGATTTAGTAACATTTCCAAAACTGCAGATTTCTTTGCTTTCTCCAAGTGTACGTTGCTTTAATGCTGACGGTTCGTTAAACGTGGCTAAAGATGGATGGGTGGTCGTGCTGAAGCATGCCAATGATGAACAGATAACTTTTCTCTGCTGCAAAGAGGATGGATGGATGGATGGATGGATGGTCATTCTGTGGCACGGAATGAAAGAAAGGGCTGACGATCAATGACTAACCTTCTCTATCTGTGGACTTCAGGACAGGCCGAACAGGCATGTCTGGACAAGCCAAAATCAGCGGCTTTTACCTTTGGACAAAGGCAAGTGAAGACAGCCAATTTGGCTGGAAGATTTATTCAGGGGACACTAAGCATCCCGACATGACAGGACTTCCACTGCAGAAATCTAGAAAATATCTTTGCAGTTTCTGGAGAGAACTGATTACAAAAGAAGAAAAGAGTTGGTCATCAGACTTGACCTTAAAGGAGCAAGGAGCCCAATCATATATAAAGCACTCTAAGCACTGTGCTTCAGAAGTCACTTATTTTTTAAAGCCAACACATTGCTTTTACTGCCTGTGAGATTCAAATTCAGAGAGCAAGTAATAAGAAAACTTTGACAGTATAGTTTAAATGAGGTCATGCTTCAGATTAAAAAGGGTGGTATTCAGCAAAAACCCAAGCTCCCAACAGTAAAGTATTACAAACACTCCCTTCTCACTGAGGATATTAATAATGTGCTTTTTCCAAAAAAAAGGGAAAAAAAGAGCAGCTTTATAATATTGCAAACTGACCAGTTATGTACATTGTACATTCTCTTTTGGCTCTTGCTTAGATCAGAGAGGTGTTTAAATGATTTATGGAGAGATGTTCGTGCATTTGCATTGAGTGGTGATGCAGGAAGGATCGTGGGTGACCTGTATACCATATAGTGCGAGCTGTCTAGGTTCCAGGCTGATAAGCGCTAAAAAGAATCTTTAGTAAGATGAAAGCTGCCTTCGGCCAGTGTGTAGATTGGGTTGACATCTCTCCAGTGGCGCAGACTTACTACAGCTGCCTTTTAGCTGCCTTTAATAATCCACAACTTTCAGTTTAACACTTAAGCTGTAAGAAGCAGTAGCTCGGAAACAGCCCTGCAAATCCTGCTCTGTACGTGTTGACACAGTGGGCTCAATGGCAGTCATCTCATAACCAATCCATAAAGCTTGAAATGCTCCCGTTCACTTAGGTGATGCAGTACCTCTCGGGGAGATGGCAGTGCAGGTGAATTTAAAAGGCTCAGTGTTACAGGCTCAAGGGATGGAGTTACCACCAAAGAACTAAATGACTTATTTGTGTTTTCAAAGCCCCTTAAAGAGCAAATCTAGGATAACAATTTTCTCTGCAGTGTTTATGATCTCTGGGCTGCTCACATAGTCTCTGTGGTTCACAGCAACTAAATTACAATGCGTTTGGTATAGTACAGGAGCACAAAGCTGATACACCTCTGTCAGTACTCATTTGTACATTATGAGCAGGGAGCCGCTTCACTGGATCCAAGCTATTGGGGGGAAAGTGCCAAATCATTAAGTTATTTAATAGTTCATTGAGTCTCTACAGTTGGCTGCTAATTAAACAACATTCGATCAGTGTGAATAGGGAGAGGCAGTGGATGACATTAAGTAGATGAGGTGGTCTTAACCCCTGCAAACTGCTAGGATCAACTGATTGGCAATTAATGTTCTCACCGGCTGCCGCTGATGAAACCTCCTGAAATGACTTTGAAAGCTTAAACTTTCCAGCAACACTGATGCCAGAGCTTCCAGTATTTCTCATACTGGGACGGCACTGTTCTCTCTGCCATCACGACTTTATGTTAATTGTGTGCTTTTGGACTCCAATTAAAAAGTGCTGATTTTTTCCCCCCTTTTTCTCAGCTGATGTTTATTGGGAACAGCAGTTCACTGCATTTCATTATATTCATGCAAGTGAGAGTAAACTACAAATACCTCTCACTTGTTTCTTGATTACTGCCAAGAACATTTTTTTAACCATGAAAACTGTATAAAATGCCAGTGGTTTTGGAGTTGTGGCTCAAGGTTAGACTTGAAGATACTGGTTTGCACTCACTCAGTAAATAGAAGAAATACCAAAGACCAGGTTAGCAATGTTGCGTCACAGCCAGAATGTCCTGACTTCGACTCCACCATCTGGCCAGAGCCTTTCCGTGTGGAATTTCCATGTTCTCCCTGTGTTTGCATGGATTCTTTCTGAGTACTTTGGCTTCTTACCACAGTTCAAAGACATGCAGTTACTGGGGTTAGGTTAGGCAAATCTCTTGGCGACCTATCCAGGGTGTACCCTTCATTTATTGCAGCTGGTATAGGCGCCAGTCCCCCTGCAATCCTGAATTAGATAAGAAGAAGAAAATGGATGGGTGGATGGATAGACCAAAGCCAAAGTCATTCAGTAAATATAAAAAACCCCTTGTTTTGCTGACCCATGAAGGGATCAGTGTAAGAAATGTAAGAAATGTTAGACTTTCAGAGGCATTATTTCTTTTTGGCAACATGCAATAATTACAATTAAAGTCACATTTCCACTATTTTGTTTTCCATATTGATGTATTTAGGGAGGTAGAAAAGCTGTGGTGGATTCTTAATGAACTAAACTGGGTGGTGGATAGAAGAAATTGAATTAGAAAATAGTTCCAGGCTACCTCAGTAATCGTGCAATATCTCGTGCCAAAAAGAGAGTGGGTTGTCATAAGTAGGCTTACTTGCAGATCTTGTAAGGTCAACAAGTTACAAGGCTTTAAGGCTTTAATCAGCACTGAGATTATATAGGTATTGAAGGCCTATGCAATAAAATGGCAATACCCTGCACCGAGAAGCTACATGTCTTATAAACGCCTGAGAAAGCCAAAGGGTTTCACCGGTTTCAGAGGAATCTTGCCCTCCTGAAGCCGCCCACACACTGTCGGATTTCAGCAGTTTTATACATTCATTGTAAGCCTTCATGGATCTAATAACTTTTACGTAGCTGAGTTCTGATCCTGGGTTAGGACCCACAGCTGCTATTCCCCCATAACTTTTTCCATGCTACATCCTCCATGGTGTTGTCATGACAACAGACACATACCTTTGCGCATTTTATCTCCATCTAGTCTGTTCGAATGTGTTTCATTTATTTATCATTTAGTGTTGATGTCATGCTGACCACTCTGCCAGTTCATACTGCATTCCCTTTGATTAGTTAATAAATGTAGGTCGTAGCAGCGGTCAGTGTACACTGACACACTATACCATCTTTGGTTGTAAAGCTGTTACAGCATCCAACTTCAGTATTATGACTACTTTATGGTTATAGTTATAGTTCATATTAGGAACAACATTGCACAGTGTCTACCAGGCTCAAAAGACCCTCTCACAATTAGCTAAATGGAATCATATAGACACCTATTACCTGTATTTTCTATGAGAATTGATTGGTTAGATCACGATTTGGTATTTTGAAGCACTTGTTGTTTCCTCTATAACCTGCTCAGCAGCACATTTTGTGCACCATGGCGAGGAATTTCCCCCCAAACCCCAAATCCCACCTTGTAGTACCAGCTAAAAGCCTCGGGCTTTGAAGAAACATTGTGCTTTTCCTTCTCTCAAAATAAAAGAGAAATAACTGCTCCTCAGATCAACACATTGAACTATTTTCTCATCAGGAAAATGCTATGCTTGTCATTTCCTTGCCTGACTTCTGCAAGCCAGTCAGCCTTTTTGTGTGTGTGTGGTTTAAATCTCACTGCTCTTCTGTCATTTTGCCTTTCAGACTCTCATTTGTGTGACCTCCACCTCCCCAACTCCCCCTCATCATGACATCCGACATCAGAGTCTTTACCTGGTTCATCTCAGCCACCACCAGCGTATATAGTCCACTTTGTTATGTAGCTTCACCGGCGTCTAATCACCAAAGAATTTGTTACTCAAACTGAAGTATGTTTGATTCTTTCAACTATTCTCTCCTTATTGAATGAAATTGAATCATTCAAAACATTACTGTTGATCATAAATATATTATTTTTATGTGTGATTATGGCACTAATGCTAAGAACACGATGCGGCACAAAAATAAAATGCCTCAGTATAGGAAACCTTGTGGTTTGGGTTAAAATGACTATTTCATTGTCAGACTTTATGTTGAAGCTACATACTTTAGACATACTGTACCCCATCGTTGCTGTTTGCTAGGTTTGAAAAAATGAATTCTTCTAGCACAGCAGTAGGCTGTGCTAGAAGAGGACTAACATGGTGATTGTGCTGGTCATTATGATATGTTTGAACCTCAGAAATAGATGCTTTCACATGAAAATGTGTGACTATACAACAACTTTAAACCTGTCCAGGACGGACACCTATGTTGTGGAAATCAGACATTTGGAATCATTTCATTTAATTTTTTTATTATCAAGGCTTCTATAACGATTAACTGATCTTAGTTGGTACCCAGCCGGTCTGAGCAGTCACATATCTGTGAAACTGTTTAAATATAACACTATACCAAAAAAAGAAAATATTAAAAAGCACAGAGTTTTCAGACACACATTCGGCTCTAAGGTTATCATCGCTGCAATGATGCACAATAACAGCAGAATTGAGGCTGTGAAAGAAATGAAAAATTCTGAGCACTGGGCCTGATCCTCAGGAGGGCTGCTGTTGTATTGATCACACACAGGAAAGTCCCATGAAAACAACTCAAAGGTCAAGCTGGCGGGACTCTGTCTACAAAATATGAAAATCTCCAACTTATCTGTGATTATAATCACAGTGTGCCACTTCATCTGTTGCCTGGAGGCAATTAGCATCTGGATGGGAATATGTCAGATGGCGCAAATTAATCTCATAATGGAACATAATACTGGAATAATGGAAATACTTACACTTGCACATGCAGCTGACAGACAGGGAGATTTGTTTTGTCTTTTCACTGCTTGTCATGTTCATCCCTGTGAAGCTGTATAAAAACATCAGAGTCATTTATAATACAAAAAAAACTGCTTCGTAAGTAAGACGTGATTTTCCAAACACACTTACATTATCTGCATGTTTACATGACTTCCTGTTTGCTTGACTCATCCACTTACAGCCTTCCTTATGCACAAATGCAGCGTTATGGATTTCTTGCGTTAGTGTGCATAAATTCAGTTTGCTTAATTCCATCATCCCCTCAGTGGCTGCGATTCTCATCAGGAGGTAATGTTACAGTGAATAAGACCGACAGGAAGGCTTTTGGCTCCTAGCAAAGTGCAACTTTTCTTTTCCTCTCTCACTAAAATATTAACATCTGAATCAGCTTTGATCTTGTTTAACCCCTTTAAGGTGAAATTGAGGTCACATGTGTACTACTTGGATGTTTTTTTGTTTCTTTTTGAAAATAAATGACTGCCACAGTTTTATAGTTTAGGGGGGTTTAAGTTTTATTGATTTTCCAAGGCAACCTTTAGGTACAATACAGGTAACACAATTAGATAGATAGCAAATCTGTGACCCTAACCTGTCTGCTTGGATAACAGAGAAAAATTAAACGTGTTAAATGTGTACAGTGCAAACTTTTTAAGTCTATTTCAAGTGATTTCATTCACGCTGTCACTTCTACCTCTTTGATTTTTCACCTGCAAGATTGAAAGAGAACTCAACCAGAGAAAAAGAAGTCATCTTCTATCAGCTGAAAGAAAACGAGTCACAGATGGCAGACAATGACTATAGCGGGAGCTCTCTCAGTCGGCCCTATTCTTCCCTGCTGTCTGTGTTGTTAGCTGGATTCCTTACCCGCGGTTCTGGCATTCAGAGGCACTGGGCTGTGAGAAGGCAATCAAGACTGTGCGTGGACGAGAGAAGAGGGACATCGGGGCAGTTAGGAAAGTGGGCTGTGCCCCGGAGACAGATAGGAAAAGGCGGATCTGGGCTGTCCTGAAGTCAATCTGTGTTCGCTCAAGAGGAGAGAGTGGAAGGGGAGGCGTTCTCAGCGAGGGAAGAGGATATCACCTCGGGCCATTCTGCCTTTTCTGTCGCTGCTCAAGCCTTTTAATAAACATTTAACATTCACAGAGAGAAAAATCAATACCCACAGGAGGTGACTTCCCTCTGTTACCATGAGCTGCCGCTAACTGCTAGGAACAAGTTTAAGAGTTTGGATGAACAGGCGGTAGCAGCATGGGAATACCAGTGGAATGCATAGATTACAGATTTATTATGACATATTCCAACCCTGATGTTTAAAGGAATGCTCAAGTATATGCTTTTATTTTATGTGCATACAAGAAAGCAAGGCATCCAATAGTATTACTGATTTTCTCTCTGTGAATTTTGTATTACCCAAATGAGGGCGGAGCATTGACAATGATTAATGTCATGATATTATGAATAACAGATAAGCATTTCAAAATTTCTCCCCAAAGATCTCCAGCTCTGTTGAATAATGCTTATGAAATAATGCTTAACATGAGGTTTCAAGTGCTGGTCGACATTGCTGAGCCTCTGACTTTTCATCTAGTGCCACCAACAGGCTGACATTTTTAGCTGAGAGTGTGATGTCTTCACAGCTGAGTGACTTGCCAATGTATTCAGACATTCTTCTCCTGCTCGGTAACTTTTTAATGACACTGATGAACCTGTAACTTTTCATGAAGATTCATTACCAGGTCAAAATTGCACTTTGTCAATTTCTTTGATTTATGACCAAATACTTGCAAAACAACTGAAATTTCCATCATCAGACTCAGAAATACTTGGTAGCTTTATTATTTTTTGTAGAAAGCCATCTGTAGCTGTAACTGAATTTGCTTAATCACTATATGTTGCCTGTGCAGACGGGCTGTGTTTATATTGAGGGTTTGTAGAAACAATAGCAGTGGGCAATAGTACAGTCATAAGAAAGAATGAAGTCCTGCCACCTGAATGAATCACTAGGTTTGTTGCCACTAATAGTCTTCGGCCTAGATTACTTTATGTTAACTAACTAGTGTCACAACTAATAACTCAGTGGAAAATAAGGAAACTGGTTAACTAGACTGGTAGGTTACTCCAGGAAATTCAGTTTCCAGTAGCAGAACACCGAAATTTGCATAATAATAAAAATTAGAATAAAGAAATAAAGGGGAAAAAGAGAATATGAACATGAGCATAAATATAGCATATATATACATATATAACTACAGCATATAAATAAGCAATGTAGCAGCCAGAATGTCTGTTGCACAATGATTAGTTCTTATTTAGTGTTTAGTGTGTGCAAACACTACAGCTCAGTTGTTCCCGCCCTCCTTTGTTTGTTTGTTTGTTTTTAAAGCAGTGGGACTGCGTCTGTGGGATCTGACCCATCAGCCTGCTTGGAAGCTTTGTTTCTTCAAGACGATGAAAAGAGAAAGTGGGCAGCGGGCAATTTTAGAGGTAGGCTGTAGCCTGTGTGCTGTTTTCTACTAGATTAAACAAATCATAACATTAAATTTTGATTTAGTGAGCGAGGTGCACATTTGGATTTCATGAGCCTATAGCTGCTGCCAACTTGGCTGTACGCATAAGAACAGAATCTGTTCTGTTTTTCTATGGTATGGTATATGGGATTCGTGCTGGTGCTGTGTGTCTGTGAAGCTGGAGGAAATGCGGTATTTTTATCAAGTGTAGTCTGACAAAGTCTGGTTTTTTTTACTGTGCATTTTTGGAATTTTGGTGACTCACCATGAACGTGACTGAACCTGACTGAGGTGGGACCACAAGCACAGAAGGGGGTATGACAGGGAAGATCAAGGGGACGGTGCAATTCTGATTTAAGCTGCAACTCTTCCTCAGAATACTAAGTAGTTATTTTGATTTTTTATATGATTATGTTGTGGGAACAACATATCATATAAGAAACATGATAGTCGAGTGTTGTATAGCGGCATTTATTTATTTCATATTTTTTGCAAGCTTTTCTTGTATCTATGATTGGTTTCAATGAGATATATTCATTTGCTTTAACCATTTACTTTTTCTTTATTTTATTTTTTTACTGAAGTTTTATAAATTTATAAATTTATTCCTTTTTGAGCTCATTCTTGTTAGATTTTGCCACTTCACATTTACTCAAATGGCCCAGCTTGAGCTGCAGCTACCCTCGAAACAGTAAAAGAACCCCAAACCACGACAAACCCGTCACCAGAGATCATCAGGCCTTTTTTTTTTTTTGGAGTAACTTGTATTACCAGGCAATTTTTCAAAGAGAATCAAATAATGTCAAAAATAATAAATCAATTTACACTTTTTCACATGACTGTACTCCATTTCTTAGACTCAATACACCCAGCAGTTTAGAAGAACCACACTGCTTGCTCCTGCTATTTCAGCTCATTATTTTGAGTGTGCAGTAATTACTGAAAGCTAGTAAGATGAATGTATCAAGGTTCTCTCATCACATCTTTCATACGTGTTATTGTGGCTGGTGGTAAGAAGGAAAGTTTCAAAGAGGTTTCAGAAAGAAAAATCAACATGAAACAATAAAAGGGAGACAGACGCGTTCCTCTCATCCCGACTGGAAATCCTGCCACTGCTGACAGGTTCAGTAAAATAAACCTTGTGAAGGCTATGTACAAATATCAGCTTTTGGACATTCAAGGCAAATTTATTTTCCTATATCAACCCAACATCCCTTCAGTCTATGTGCAAGACCACTTCTAAATGTCAAGAGACATTTTTTTAAAGGCCTCTATTGAATTTTACTTGGTGTTTACACAGCCTGAGCATTAGATTATTTAAAGATGACTTCTTAATGTCAGTGGAGGAAGAGAGAGTTAGTAGAAGAATTTACAGGAACACTTTAAAAACCAAACACTATGCCCTTGGTCCAACATCTCTCAGAGAGAGATGGAAGGTTTTTTCGAGACACATACACTATATTGCCAAAAGTATTCGCCCCTCTGCCTTCACACGCATATAAGCTTGAGTGACATTCCAGTGTTAGACACTGATGTTGGACGAGAAGGCCTGGCTCCCAGTCTTCGCTCTAATTCAGAGGTCCCCAACCTTTTTTGAGCCACGGACCGATTTATGTCCGACAATATTTTCACGAACCGGCGTTTAAGGTGTCGCGGATAAATACAACAAAATATAACCAGTACCGGTACCAAAAAAACAAAAGAAGATTTATTCCTAACACACAGGAAAAGACCCAGGGAAACCGAGTTAACGATAAAAATGATAAAAAAAAAATAATGATAAAAACCCTGAAAACCATCAATTTAATACCCGAGCCTCAACTCTCGCGGCCTGGTACCAAACGGTACCAAAAGCCCAGGGGTTGGGGACCGCTGCTCTAATTCATCCCAAAGGTGTTACGTCAGATTGAGGTCAGGACTCTGTGGAGGCCAGTCAAGTTCTTCCACACCCGTGGCCATGGAAGTGATTGGAACATCAACTCAATGATTTGGATGAGTGAGTCAGTACTTTTGGCAATATAGTGTATGTGTTTTGACTTTTTGATTAGACAATATTTGGGGTTTGATATTTAAATGGAAAATGATAAAACCATATATTTAATAATTACAGAAGCCACATTTCTATTGGTATGTGTCAAGATTTGCCTTGTTTCCTAAACCTATGAGCTATTTATTTAATTAAACATTTATTGCTTTTTTCCCCAATACGTCTATAACATTACATCTTTTGTCATGATGTGTTTCCTTTATATCAAGTAGAATGTATTGTGTAAAATATGGGGGAGTGGGAGTAACTAGACACAGTTGTGTACTCTCTATCCCAATTTTTCAGCTCAAATATCATATTTAAACCACAATGTACAATAAATGACCATTGTTTTAATTGTTTTAATGTTTCATTGAATTTTTAAATTTCATTGTTAGCGTATTTTGCCAAATCACTGTCATGGTCTTGTTTTATAAAGTATTTTTTAAGTTTTAATACATTTTTATTAAGCCTTGACCCATCGAGGCATGGACTAGATCCCTGAAAGTGTGCTTTGGTAATCTGGCACCAAGATGTTTAGGTCCTGTAAGTCGTTATGTGTGGCCTCAATGGATTGGCCTTGTATATCGGGCACATCTCACAATTCAGAACCTCATTTGTTGAGTTCCTCACATTATCCTGCTGAAACAGGCCACAGTCATCAAGGAATACTGTTTCCATGAAAGGGTGTACATGGCCTGCAGTAACGCTTAGGAAGGTGGTGCATGTCAAAGTAACACCACATGGATGGCAAGATCCAAGGTTTCCCAGCAGAACATTGCCCTAAGCATCACACTGTCTCTGCCAGCTTGGCTTCTTCCCATAGTGCATCCTGGTGCCAGGTGTTCCCCAGGTAAGTGATGCACACACGATGCAAGAAGTCCAGTCGCTTTCTTTCCAAGCTCCTTGAACTACCATGACCTGGATGATAACCTGCACAGACCTGTAATGCACTGTGTATTCTGACACCTTTATATCAGAAGCAGCATTAACTTTTTGGCAGTTTGAGCTACAGTAGCTCATCTGCTGGATTGGACCACTTGGGTTAGTCTCCACGTGCATCCGTAAGCCTTGGCCGCTCATGACCCTATTGCTGGTTTACCACTGTTCCTTCCTTGGACCACTGTCATAGATACTGATCACCGCAGACCGGAAACACCCCACAAGAGCTGCAGTTTTGGAGATGCTCTGACCCAGTGGTCTAGTGCCCATATCAAAATCATGTAATCAAACTCTCTGAAATCTTTACATTTGCCCATTTTTCCTGCTTCTAACACATCAATTTTGAGGACAAAATGTTCACTTGCACTCTGATATATCCCACCCACTAACAGGTGCCATGATGAAGATATAATCACTGTTATTCACCTTACCTCTCATAATATTATGGCTGATCGGTGTATATCTCTGCTCATGCCTCAAATGAAAAAGAATTGATTAGTGATCACTGATTTGACTAGTGATCAATAAAGCAATTTATTTGTACCAACAAGTGACTGTGTTTTTTTGTTTTTTGTTTTGTTCCATGAGGCAGCTTTGGCAACAATTACTACCAGGAGCTGAGGCCCTGTCAGATTAAAAGCTCTGCCAAACAGGCGGACCGGACAGCTGCCTAGATGCGTTCAGTGTCTGCTACGATTAACAGTCACACAGTACAATACACACGGTTCTATTCATGATTCATTAAATGGAAATCAATATCAATATACTGTGGCTTTATGTAAGACAGTGGCTACAAACTGCCAGCATTTTCTTTGTCATGTACTGTACCTCACTGTTTCTTATTTAGTACTTCTGTGTGTTTGTGCATTTTTCTCTCTGTGTGCAAGTACCAGCAAGACAGAATACCCCAGCTCAGCAGTGCAAGTAGTGTGTGATAAAGCTGTCCTATCAGCCAGCAAGTCGGCGGTTATTGCGTCCGTTCCGCATCTGTGAGCTCCCTCCTTAAACTCAGCAAAGAAACTCTTGGAGAAGCCATTTGCGAGGAATTGAATCAGTCTCTGGAACACAGAGTGGCCTGGCACCACCAAGGATTAAAAGAAAAAAAAAGTGTAGCTGTTTCACTTCACTTGGGAACTTGTGCATATACTGTCTCACTGTATCATATACAGGTAGCGTTTTACAGGCTGCTGCAGAGACAGAGAAGGAGTGAGCTCATGAATGTTTAATCAACATTTTCAACGTGCAGTCAAAACAAGCATTTATATTCCTCGAGTCGATATCCAGTGCGGATGTGTGGAGGCTGATCTATGTTTAGCCATGCAAATGTGGGGATTAAAACTCGAGGCCAGGCTGGTAACGGGGAAGCGCTCGCTGCTAAATTAGGCATTCCCAGCGAAATGCATTTGCAGAAACGTGTGCACGTGCACTCATAATCTCTCAAACTAAGACCAAGTTTTTTTGTTGGACTCTGACAGAAAGTAGTATAAAAGAAAAACACTTCACCAAAGAGTTTCATGCCAACAGTAAACTGCTAATCTACTGACTCGCAATGTTTCAATGACGAGCTGCCTAGTGAGTGATGGACTCTTAGATGTGACAAACATCTACCAACCTGGAGACATTGCCCATCTACTTCAGCATCAATCAGCCCGAAGCCCAAAAATTCACCCCCCAAAAAAGCCCATTTGGATCTGTTCATTGATGTGTTTCCCTCAAAGGTGAGTCATTTGTTCCACGCTCAGACACTCATTAATTGGATTGTAAATCTTTGGTGACGATTAATCATACGACCTGCTTCAGAGGTGCTAATGAGGAGCTATTTTAGCCTGGTGACATCACCACACATCACCTCTGGCAACTCCAGGCTCCAGGTTTTAGCCTGTTTGTGAGTGTTTCTCCCCGTTGCACGAGAAATTCAATCATCATTACTGTGCTTACTTCTGATTTCAAGTTTTCAAGCTGAAATAATGATAAACTCTCATAGCTTCTCTACATTTTCTCTAGATCATGATATTTGACCCTAAGTACTGTTCTATTATATTCTGGTGCACCCTTGTTTTTGTTACCTCTGCCAAGGAGGTTATGTTTTTGGTAGCCCTTGCGTCCATGCGTCTCATTCCTTTATCTGTAACACAATAGCTCAAAATGTTTTAAATGAATTCTGATCAAACTTTGTAGGGGTGTAGAGCGGGGTCATGTTATAAAATCCATTAAAAATTGGCTTGCATCCACCAAGGTCTTCAAGGTCAACTTAATGATTTTTTTGGTTGACAATTGACCAAAAGCATTAGAACTTAGAAACTATGATTCTTACAAGTATGGTGTGTATAGTCGTCATATAGAAAGTCCCATATAAAGACTAAAATATCATGTCACATTTGACCTCTGACCTGTCATTCAAGGTCAATACACTGGAAGTAAACACTTCCCAAAGAGTGAGCTGCCTTGACAGAGGTTTGCACTCTTGGAGAGCTTCTTGTTTCGTTTTGTTTAATTCATAAATAAAGCTGTAAAATCATTTCAGTCTCAGCTTCAATTGTAAATTTTTGATGGAAAAAAAAAGGATTAAGATAGCATCGCTCATGTCACCATAGGAACCATGAAACCTGGATTTGGGCTGACAATTCTTGAACAAGTAAATCACAGACTGGTCAAACAAAGGGTTCTGGATTGTGCTGATAAGTGATGTGCAAACAGCAGCCACCCTGCAGACGTCTGTCACTCAGGTCCCTTTGTCACAAATAATGACTGGCTTTCAGAACTTTGTTTACCTTGCAGCCCATTTATACTAAATCTGACCAACTGTTTCAAAGTTTTGTGCTCCAAATGTCAGAATGCATAAGTATTATTAATGCAGCCTGATATTTTTAAATCTTCGTCATGTAAATGCTATGTGCATGCATGACTAATGTGGCTTACAAAACGTTTTCTGTAGAAAATGTATGCAGTGTTACACTGAATATTTATGAAAGCCAATTTATGAGCAGACATCATTTTGCCAAGGTTTGCTTAGGCGTAGGCACACATGCAGAGAGAAGATCATGGTTTGAGGTAAAATAGATGAGCGTTTTGCAATCTAAGTGGACCGTACATTTACCACTGTTAAAACTGGGAATGGGTGTCGATGGGGAAAGAAAGCAGTGTCACCTGTCATTAGGAAATGGGAAATTGCAATATCTTGAGTTAAAGTTCAATGTTTGTTTTTGCTATCTATCCAATGAGACTTTCTCTATCGAATTTTTGGCTCAGTAATAACATTTTGCAACATCCTTTTTTTTCCCCTTCCTGACAGATCACTCATTATTACTGTGGCTTCAAGGGAGTTTACTTGATAGTAAACAAATGTTATTTGCTGGGATTTGTAGAAATGGCTGATGCTTGCGTTCCTTTTTTGGCTAGACAGTCTCTATTACACATATAATTTTCTCACTTCACTGCCTTTGAAGAATGCCCTCCTTTTTTCCGTTGTCTGTTAGTAATAATGTTGCCAGTGAACATAACCCCTACAGTAAAACTGCCGCCCCCCCCCCAAAAAATAAATAAATAAATAAATAAATTGGCGAATGCAAATAAAAAAGAACTATATAAGATGGGGTTAACTATTTTGTATTTTGCTCAGGCAAATTTGTTGATGATTTCATCTTGTGAGGTGTTAATCAGTGTTCAACACTCTCTGGTTGGACTGAGACATGAAATGAATGTTGATTCAGTGCTATTCAGTTCTTTTATAAAGAAAGAAGATCTGAGTAAACTCAGGTAGACACTGAAAAACTGCCTCACAAGCTACTACTGTAGCTAATATAATTATGCAATATGTATGTGAAACTAGATCACATTTAGTGAGGTTTTAACATTTAAAAGAAACGATAACCAATGTTGATCCTTCTGTTTATTTTTCTACTCTTGCTGGTGTCTGTTTGACCATCTGTGCCCCTGTGCTTGGATATACCACCTGGACTTCTAGCCGGGAGACTTTTGCACTATCCACAAGATGACACTGAATGGGAGTTTAGAAAGTTCTGCTCAGGTCACAAACTCTAAGCTGGCTCCAATCTAGTTCCACAGACTTGAATGCTAGGGCAGCAGTGACAGAAAACTATTGTCAGGCGATCAATGCATAAACCTAGTAGCTAGGCAATAATCTGTGGTAGACAGTGTAGTGTTTGCACATAAAGTAGTGCACTATATAGCTAACCTTACATACTGCACAAGTGGTTAGCTTATCAAGAGGAGCCATTTGCCTCTGCATGTTGTCGAATAAGCACAGATCCTCCAATTGGTTGGAGAACTGCAGGAGTGGCTCATTTTGTCCCCTAGTTCTTGAGTACTGCAGCCACTGTTTTAAGGCCAAGACCAAGACAGTGGCAGCCTTACATCACCTGCAGCTATGACTTATCAAGTTGCCTGAGGCACACCATTTTGAATTTCTTTATTGTGTTGCTAAACTGTCAGATTTTATTCAACATGCTCCCAACCAGCTGCCAAAGGAGGAAACATGAGCATAACAGTCTGTCAAGACATTTTTCATATGGAACCCAATGAACTGGCAACAAGAACTGCTGCTTCTTTCCGACAGAGAAGACTACTTTATGGCACAAAGCAGTACATGTGTGGCTCTTCTTGCCAGTACAGTAGACATTCTGTCTCTTCAAGAAATATGGAAAATATGAGATGATTTTGGAAAAACACTCACACTGACAAGGCTTGACCTCGGTAGACAAAGCCAGTCACCTAAAAAAAAGGCTCCAAAATGTCATTTGAAAAAGTGAGTAGAATAGTTTAGTAGTCTTCTCAGCCCTGTCCTACACTATCTTAGCTGCCATTCAGAGGTGGTCTGGATGTTCCACTCCCCACTGGACAACTAAGGAGCTAATCAACTTTGACTCCCCTGTCTGGGCAAGGTGGCAGGAGATTCTTTGAAGGGTGCAGGTTTGCGACTGGGATTAATCTCAGCGTACTGAAGTATCTCCCTGGCAGCTGTTGGCATGTGCAGTCCACTCCATTGATCGTGTCCGTCTGTGCAGGCAGGGCTGCATAATTCTATTTAATGTATGAGGAGCGAGAGGGGCACCGTTCATGTCACAGTCAGTGTACACTGATCCAACTGGCCTCATGCTAATGCAGCCTGGCAGGCCTCCCCGAGGACAGAGTCTGGCTTTAGGGAGTACAGAGGAGGACTCATTCTGCCCATGCCGATTCGTCAAACATGAGAGGAGAACCGTATCTCCAGGTGATCTCAAAAGCACAGCGTGGGTGAGAAAGCAAGGACTAAAGAGAAGCCTCTGATATGTTGTTAAACTGAGGAGCAGTATCACAATACTTAGATAAATTAACATTTATTGTCATACTGTGAATTTTGTAGACAAATTCAAAGAAGGAAAGATACATATGACAGATATAATATGTCAACCTAGACCTTTTTGAAGTGCGGCTGAAGTGGAAGCTATAAATGTTCTTTAAATTAAAGGCAATCCATCCAGTATTTGTTAAGATATTTAGGAACACATACATGTTATGGCTCAGAAATTATACTAACTATACTACTATACTAACGAGTAACTGATTATTGAATCTGAATATGAAGGATATATAACGATCACTACTTAGTGCCAACAGTGTCAGTTGCTTTTTTTATGTGAGCTGGTTGTAACTTTAGGCCAGTGTTAAGTGTGATTCTCCACTAAGCCTTCAAAAACCATTGTGTGGCGCATACTGAACAAACAGGGCCCGCGCTCGCAAAGCTTTAATCATTGCTATTATTAATGGCTGAGTGGTTTAGATAGGAGGAAACGCCAGCAGAGAAGACATTTCGCACCTTAATCAGGTAGAAAAAGAACCAGTGAAGCACTTACGGCTTTCCCTGCAAATATGTCACTGCTCATTCTGGAGCCTTTTATCCAGGTGGGCCACGAAGCCCATTATTATTAGTTATTTTTGTCATTTTACAAAGAAATAGTTGACTGGAGCCAATGAAGAGAGCTTCCTGACCTCTCTAATACCAACAGTGACATAGTGTGATATTCATAACTTATTTTCCACTAACTCTCTTTTAATATCAATAAATACTGCATTTTTTTCCCTGTGTCAGTAATGTAAAATAGATTCCAATTTATTAATTTAATATTATGAAGATAATCCTGCGTGTATAATGTACCCAATCACAAATGTGGTCATCCATTTAGATTCTTCTGCTCATCCAGGTCGCTAGTCACAGTCAGGCTGGAGGCTAGAAAGAGAACCATTCATACTCACAGCCGATTTAAAATCAGCAGTGGACCTAATGTGCATGTCTCTGGGCAGTGGGAGGAAGCTGGAGAACCAAGAAGGAACCCACGCAGGCACATGGAGAACATGTAAACCCCTAGCAGGCCAATGGATTTGAATCCATGGCCCTTCTTGCTTTGAAGCAATAATGCTAACCACTGTAACACCGTACCACCCAAAGGCTGTGAAATGGAGAGAATGACGAGTTTAGAAGGAAAACAGCAAAAAATAAATGAATCAATTAAAAAATCAGTGCTTCATATCTGGGATGATTAAGATAGATATTTCATGGTCAAACTCACAAATATCTAAAAAACAAAACAAAACAAATCCCTGAAAATTTAGTCTAAATGACCCGTGACAGTGTTAAGTAATGTAATGGCTGAGGGAATGAAGGCTTTTAAGTTTCTGTTTGTGTTACTCTGGGGTAAAAGGTAACCCGTGAGCAACTTCCTGAACTCAGATGACAAAACATGTTCAGGATGGATATTAATGTTTTTTGCCTTCGTTACCACCTGATTTTCCCAGAGTGAACACAAACCTCTCTGCCTGACCCCCGTGATTCTGGAGCCGGTGTTAACAATACTGCTGAGAGAGTTTCTATCCTTGATAGAGAAAACAGTGTACCAGCACATAAAAGAAAATCTATGATAAAAAATACATAAAATGTTCTTAAAAGTTTATTCTCAGCTATATTCTCTGTTTTGCAAAGGACTGCGTTCATATCAAACTTGAGTTGATATGATGATACCGATATATGGAGATTTGATTTCACATTATAGTCTGCAGCCAAATATAATGTCACATTTGACCGCTGAGCTCCCTTTTATGTTTCACCCCCCAAAAATACAGTTCTAGTCTTTTAAAAGTAAATACTGCCCTGAGATTGTGCTGCCTTGCTGGAGGGTTCTTATTTTTGTTTTTCTCTGATGATACATTTCATGTTCTGTTTAGAATATTGGAGCTGTTTGAGATCCGCATATTATATTTATCGTGTTTAATATATTTTGCCAGCGGCGTCATCTTTATGCTTTTAAAGCAATGCATGAGTCATTTTTACCACTGTGGTTACTGGAAGAACCCTTAGCCCTTGATATCACATAGTGTAAATGCTGGTGGATGGGAGTGCTGGTCTCATTTGTTAGCATTATTAATGCTCATGTATCACATTTGACATGATAACTCATGTTTATTCATTAAAATGCTAAGTAAGCATAGCTGCTCAGAATTTTGCACATCATCGGATTTGACAGACGCATCGACTGGATTCATATTCAAATCTTTTATTTCGTGCCATTTGCCCAGATCGCTGCCCTCCCCCAGATTCATTCCAACAAACCCCATATAGCACGAGCTTGTGTTGTTTTACATTTTATTAATAGCAACATCAGAGTACTAAATGTACAGAGGACGAGTCCAATGAGAATCGCATTTACAGTGCTTGCAAATACAGAGCTTAGTAGTACAAGAGTAACCAAATCAAAGTCACCTGGAAATCGTAACATTTACCAATAACTACAAAAGGAAGAGATGTGGTTCATAAGACACAAAATAAAAGTTATACAACATTTAGCCGTCACAGAGACAGACTAGAGTCCCTTTTCGTGGAGGTGTGTTTTGTGTGTGTAAGTGTGTTTGTATATACTATAGTCATAGGTCTTATACAAAAGTTAACAGAGGTACTCATTGATATATTAAACACAAATATAAAAGTTTGAGTCACAAAGTACAAACTCTTCATTTTTATGGCGACAACACAACTTGAGTCAGGTTCCTTCATGGTAGGTATGAATCATGATTGTAAGTCAGCCTCCATGAACAGACCACTGTGTGCCCCACGCCCACTGTGTGAAAAGCCCTTCCCTCCCCCCCTGCCCCAGAGAGAAAAGAATCTATACAAGCTCCTCACCCCTTGACCTTTGACTTGACCTTTGAACTTTTACTGTACTTCTCATATTTAGTTTTGTTGCTGTTTTTGCTCCATCTACTTTGATGAGCTCTCGCAGAACATGCAATCGCAGGCTATCCCATTTTTCTGCTATTCCAAATTTCCTCGCTGTGTCACTCGTTTCAGGCCTGCACTTAGCTCGCAAAGGCATGATCCAGGGCTAGAGGTCATCTGCATGAATTAGCTGACACGACAGCAGATTTGGGTCACGCTGCTAGTCTCATTCTAGCAGAGGGATTATAAGAGAATTGAGATGTTGCAAACAAAGTCGGGGTTTTTTTTTTTTTCCAAGTCTTTTTCAAGTCTGACTGCACTGATAAGCACTGACAGTGACAGTGCTTTAGCTCTTGTGAATAGAAAAAGTAAAAACATGACCCGAGAGGAGAGTCGCAGCCCTCGGCTTAAAATACAGTAAGCGCACAGTACGTGATTTTTATTTTTTTATCTTTTTGAAAAGATGCGGAAAAGCGAGGAGTGAGGAGCTACAATTTACTGGGAGTAAAAAGAAGAAATAAATGGATCCAGTGAGATACCTCCACAGTCTCGGGGCAGTTTGTGAAATAGTCACAACAATATAATCAGTTTTATTGAAGTTCTCAGGCAGAAAAGAGCTGCGTCACAGTTGGTTTTTGTGCTTCATTTTGAAAAAGCAACACATTAGGGATCAACAGACCTTCACCAAAGACTTATCTACATCTCCTTTATATGTTTTTTCTTTTCTTTCGACTTGCTGATTTTGGTTTCTTTGGTTCAGGAAAAACTCACGATTTGGATCAAAACACTGTTTGTTAATACATTTGGGAAATATCCAATTTTCTAAGTTGCCCGTCAAAGGACAGAGAAACACGTCCACTAGCATTAGCCTGAAAATCCTGCTGACTGAGAAAAGATGTGTCCGTGCACGAGTAGATCATATATCGTCACTATTTCACAAAAGGCCAAGACACCGGCCGAGGATACATATGTATCACTCTGTAAAGATGAACTTTATCCTTTCCTCTCAGTTCGCCTTCTCACCTTCTAATTCAACGTCTTTTTGTTTTCATTGATAAAGTGTCCTCGAGATATTTTTGTTATCACACAGTGTGCTAATAAGTCCACAATATACCCAATACACTGATTCCTCTGATCGTTCCTCTGGTATGAATGATTCCATTAATATGTGGAAAGAAAACAACTTTGTCCTTCAGCTAGCATGTCATTCAAACAAAATACATGTCAATAACTTCTACTCTGAGCATCTGACATGCAAAGAGGAATCACAGTCTCTGTAAATGTGGCACATCGTTCATCTTGACAGGAAAAGCCTCGCTGATTGATAGCTTGTTTATGTCGAGGAGAGCACAGGTTTTATGGGCTGCTGAAGAAACAGAAACGAGAGCCGCAAAATATTCATTTGCTGTGAAAAAAAAAGAGGCA
Source organism: Etia nguti (assembly GCA_015106755.1). Lineage (NCBI taxonomy): Eukaryota > Metazoa > Chordata > Actinopteri > Cichliformes > Cichlidae > Etia > Etia nguti. Next base: position 16,355 of record VUQG01028555.1, on the reverse strand, counting down.
TGTTGAGTAACCCCCACCCCCACACCTAACCCAACAACACAATATTTCTTCAATCAAATCTGACTGGGCCGAGTGGAATTACTTTCCACCCTCTTAGCTATAATAAACCAAACTCATCTGCTATCCTGAAATGTAAACTAAAGAGGCAAGAAAGCAGTAAGACATTTCCTTACGCATCAGTTTGATTTCAGACAGCGGTAAAAGGAGGAAGCGTGCTGTATGCTAATGTCTCCAGAGATCCTCGACTGTTTAAAATATAGATCACAGCTGCTGGTTACATTTTTCTTTGTCTAAATGTCCTTCAGGAATGCAAAGAGAATTCCTTTTAGCAGCTCCTCATGGTTTCAAAGAGAAATACTAACATTAAAATCAAGCTTTTCAAGTCTTTATAGATCTGCCCGAAACACGCCTAACGCCTGAAAAGAAAAAAAAAAGCTCAAAAACTTTTTTCCCCAAAGTATTAAAACACAAAGAACTTCAGAAAGTCAAAGTTTCCTGTTGTTCAATTATAGCATTTAGTATATTCCAAGGAATTCAAAGTCTTTCCCACACTATCGGTACAATCGCGGCTGAAATTTTCAGCAAATTTTAGCTAGTCCCACTGATATTCCACAATCATCAGATATGGTGCTTGCTCATTGGGGCCGTCTGATTATTGAGGTTTTCTCTGTACTATTGGAGTTTGAATTGATTTGATAACCTGGCTTCATCAGGCAAAATGACTGTGCTCCCACAGGTTTTGGCAGATTACTTCTTTAGTACATTGTCATTATAAACAGCAGAAATTTTGGCCAAAGCTAAAGAAGCAGAAGAATTTGCAACCAAACTAGCAGCCCTGTGAGGCTGCACTGAAGCACAGCAGCTGTAAATTCAGCTAAGACAGCGCGTAAACAGACAGTGCTAACATGCTAATGTTGAGCAGGTGTAAGGTTTGTCATATTCACTGGCCTAGTTCAGTGTGTTAGCATGCTAGGTACACCTAACATGCTGACTGAAACCAACACTGCTATCGCAACAGCCATGCCGGGATTATAGCTGAAGGCCAAAGCTGGAATAAAAACAGAATTACTGAAAAAGTTTGAAAATAAAAACGTTGCCTATCAAAGCTGAAGTTGGCTTTTTGTATTATTAACCTGGCTATTTAGCAGTCACATCAAAAAGGAAAATACAGACAGCGTACTTCACAAACGATCATCCTTTCAAAAGTTTTCCTTTAGATGTCTTTCCCTGATTTTTTCATATGCTGAATAAATGCTGATATTGGTTTATTTTCAGAGTCATTACAGTAACTTACATTTTCTGGGGCAGTTGTAGCAGTATGTATATACAAATACAAAATGAGGACGGTGACAAATGATTGCAATCCAGTCTAGATCAAGTTTAGTTAGTTTCTTGGCAGCTACTGTTGGATTAGCAGTTTTTTTGTTTTGTTTTTTTTTTATTCATGTGATGATACACTGTCTATTAAAATCGATGCAGAAATGATAGTTAAGAAGAGCAAGTCATTGGTTTCCCAGCCAACCATGGATACAGCTGAACCCAAGATATGATCACAACACCGTTTAAAACCACTCGGTACTGTTTTTACTTTCCAACTGGAAATCACTCTTCAGTCTCTGAGCTATTTCAGCGTCTACTGAAGTATTATACTGGTTAGCTAAAGATATAATACAAGTAACTGCTTGAAAGTGCAGGTAAGAAGCTTGGCACAAGGTTAGTTTTTGTGTTTTGAAAGAAATACCGTAGTTACACATGTAAACAAAGACACTATCCCCGACCTAGCTGAAACCTTCCCAAAAAATGGGAGAGGTCTTGAAAAATAGAACACACCTGTACACAAATAGAAGCAAATATATAGAAAATACATTTACACGTGTATAATATACAGCAAGTTTCATAACCCTCTGACTAGTAAGATACCACTCTTCATTCAAAAAAATATATGTTATGTCAAAGAAGCAACGCAGCCTGTTGTGAGGCTGCACTGGTATGGGTCATTCATGAGATGAGTTTCATGTTGTGAATGGGCCAGAGCAGGAGTTTTGCACCACAGTGTTTATCCCAAGCCATCTCAACACCTCCTGAATGGCTCCCACGTACCGATACTGATCACTGGGACAACCTGTTGTCTTCAATCCATTAAGGAAGTGAGTACAAGTCCGAAAACCTACCAAGTGAAGTACTGGAGATCAACCGTCTACACCCAGTAAAACCCATCATTTATATCTGTACATATTGCTGTCTACAGCCATAAACATTTACAATTGCAGAATTGTAGTTGTGCTTTGTACAAACCCACAGCAAAATAAAAAGGTAGATTAACAGACAACTTTCTCGAAAGCTTCGTAGCACAAAGCTAATCTGTTTCAGGAGCTTGAAGATGATAATAAAAAGTATTGGTGCTAGGAAGCTCTCGGGAGAGCTTTACTGTCCTTCCTCACCAGAAGTTTAAACCAATTTGGCAGCAGCAGATTGGTTTGTCTTAATCCCCTTACTACAGCAAAACACAGAGGGAGTGTTTTTAGGCCTTTGAAAGTACAAAATAGAACTTTTTCCTCTTAATTTTGTATCGTCCTTTTTTTTTTTCCTTTTTGCTCAGCTTTCTATGACACAAATTAAAACAAATTACCCAAGAGTAACCCCAAACATCCTGGCTGTGATAGCTGAACTACTGAATGATTTAAACATTGTCCGCAAGTACTGAGTGGATTTGGGTCTGGAGAGAGCGAACCCTCAAAAAACATACTGTGTTTGATGGGGGATTCCTTCCTGCTTACATCCCACATTTAAAACAAACTATGCAGATCATTTTGATCCTGAGGGACACCCCATTTTTAGCTTCCCATTTTTTCTATTTAATTTCACCTTCCACAAATTGGTTGAAGATGGAATGAAATAGACTTTCGGCCTATAATTTAAGAGTTTCAGGCTCAACAAATAATTTGTCAAGCCAATCGAGAGTTGGGAGTTGGGTGGGGATGTTCAATTACTATCCGTTTTTCGACTTTGCTGTTTATGCAAATGACAACAATTTATTTGAACACAGGAGGTTCAGATTAAATCTCTTCCACCCCTTAATATGGAGCTCGGATCAAAATCAAAACCAGCGGTTGGATTTATCCCAGACAGCTGCTGAGACAAGAGACCGATACGAGGTGTGCGAGAGAGCTAGACAGACCTGAGGCAGTATGAATGTCCTGTCAAGCTCCATGCAGTCTGTGGCTGTACTCACTCGTGAACGTGCCGCTGTGGGATTTAACGAGGCCATGCGCCTGCGCCACAGAAGCTTTTTGTGTATTTTTCCATTTTCCTAAATCAGATGCAAATCTTACATAATAAGCAGTCGAGGTGGGCGCTGGACTGGCTTGCACCAGATGTGTTCAGATGGTTGTCTTTGATATTTCCTCAGCTTAGGTGGGAGTATTTAAAAAGTGGTTCCAAGCGCTTCTGACTTCCCCCATTAGGGCTGTGGCAGACTCTTGTGTGTAAAAAAATAGACACGACTACTCTGATTTTAAAATGGGACTGTTAGAAACGACTTTTTTTCTTCTTTTTTTTTCTTAAATTAACCGTCCAATAAAGCATATACCGTTTTCCATCGTCTCGCTTCCCCAGCTAATAGAATAGTGCTTCATATAAATATCTTTTAGACTCTTTTCTAACACATTTCTTAAAACTATTTCATAACATATTCAAATACATTAAGCATTTTTTTGTACTTTCATATTTCTTTAAAAAACAAAAAACAAAACAAAAAAACAAAAAAAATGTAACTGGAGTTGATACAGGGTTAATATAACGCTCTTTTTTGTTGGTTTGTTTTTTAGTCCATCAGTCGTTGTTGAAACTTCCGTCCATCCAGGTTGTGGCACATAGTGGCATTATTGGCACATTGTTCAGAAATACAGTTCATCTTCCTCCCGAAGAAGCTCCTTGAGTTCCTCTGTGATAGGGCTAATGTTTTCCTTGAGACATCCGCGACGTCCACAGTCTTGTTCCATACATCCTGTAAATATATTTATATATAATCTATATCTAAATGACCGTAGGTTCTTGGAAATATGGTTTTCGCAGCGTTATGGCTGCTCTGCTTGTCAACTCTAGAAAAATAAATATCTTCACCAGTGTCCAAAGATCACGCTATTTTACAAAAGAAGCTGTTTTTTTGTGTTTCTTGTTTCCAACTGGATCCTGTGGGGATGCAGAGAACACAATTCCAGTTACTCCTCATTATGTTGCCAGTGCAAAATTAAACACACACACGGAATTGTTAAAGCTAGCCGACTTCTGAATTGTTGTAGGGAGAATATGGGTTTGTCTCAAAAAACATGCGACTCTAGTGCCTTTTTTAAGTGTTGTGAAAGGGCAGTGTTGTATTAAAAATCAGTACAGTTAAGGTCTGTTGTTGCATACACTTAAGCCTAAAGAATACACAAGATTTGCAAAGATAAAAAACGATCTTATGTCTTTTAGGACTCCAGCACAGGGAGCAGGCTGTGGAAAGCTAAGCTGACTGAGACTAATGCGTGTCCAGACAACCCAGGGTCCCTGTCCCTGCCTGTCTGTGTTACCTGCTGGCAATCTATTCCTCTTAAAAATCTGGGTCAATAGCAAACATTACACCGCCTTTGGGCTTCCAGCAACACTATAGGGCTAGAGCATGTGTTTAACGTTCACGCTTTGAATTTCAAATGCAGGCCCATTCCGACATATTTTAGCCACGCATAAAAATGTGTTACAAGTCAAGCAAAAGTACCTGTTTACTCCTTGAAATGCACCAAACAATGCGCTTTTGGTGTAAGAATGAAAGTGGCACCAAAAATATCACTGAAAATGTTTCAGATGTGAGAGGAGAAATAATTAACAGTGACCATACAGTTTACTAGTACTGATATACCCCGGCTACTGCACTGAACCAGATTCCTCCCTTTTTTTTTAATGTCAAAAGGGAACAAGATGGAAAGGGAGCATAATCATGTCACAAATAACAAACATATGCCAAGTTCCCTTTTATTCCCAAAGTGGGGCAGCATCACCATGGGGATCGAAGTGGCTACGGCTCAGATGATTATTTGCAAGGGGACAAAGTGGTGCGGTACCCACCAAAGCGTGAATTCATGAAGTCTCTTCCACCCACAGAACATGAACAAGGCCTTCAGCTCGTCAACATGAGATCTCAAACCACTTCTCTGACACAAAGGCCACAGGAATCAGTTGTCTTTCAGTTGGTGAGGGCCTGTTAGGCAAAACGCACGAAGTCAGAGTCAGACTGCAAGAAGTTAACTCGTGAATATATATGATGTAATCAGACTGGTTACATTTTTATGTTAGATACAATCACAACATATTAGTTGATAGTAAAACCCCCCATGATTGATTCTAAAATTATCATTGGTGAGCAGTGTCTTTTCCTCATAACACTTCTTTTTTTTATGCTGCAGACGCTCCAAGGCCTAATTATGTCTCTTGTTAGACTTAAGTGCCAAAATCCACTGTCACGTACACAAACAGGATGACAGAGACCTGCACTGGGCGAAGGTCTATGTCAGCCTGGGACGGCTGCTCTGCAAAGAAAAAAAAAATCCTAGATTTTTCAGCAGTGCTGTTTGATTAACCTGTGAAAAACAAGCTATAAAAACCTAACCATCCCTGTGTAATTTAAAAGCAGACTATTTAGAGCAGATGAATTATCCTGCCCTCCCTGCCAACATAATGAATCTGTTACATGGTTTGGATTCACTGAGTAAGTGTGACCATCTTTGCTGGCCCTGCGGCTTAGATGACTGTGTTATCCACTCAGACAGAAAACACTGTCAATACTCCACCAACTTATTGTCGCCGTGGCAATGCAAAGGGTGTGCGATTTTGACGTCAAACCTACCTCTCCGGTTAAATCGCAAAGCGGAATGCAAACGCACGAAGGACTTGCCAAAGACAGATTTCACGCCTAATGTTTTTCTGTATATATTAACAACATGTTCGGTAAACTTGGACATGTAAAGTGTATTTACTGATATTACATAACTGGCAGGTATTGAAGTTCAAAGTGTACACCTGTGTGCCAACGTTTAATACTCCCATAAACAGACAGACACAAAACACGGCGCAGTAAAGACATCCTAATGACTTGCATCTATCAGCTGACTCATTACACCAATAGACATCAGTAGAACATGTTATTTTTTTGTGTGTGTGCAGCCTGAGCATGCGGCAGATGGATGAGGTGATGGGAAGCAGTCCGCCAATTTATGTGTAGATTTGCTCGAGCAAAATACCGACTGAAGCTGACTGTGGCCGCGGAGTAACAACACGAGCTTGGAGACGAATTTGAGGATTCGTAGTCGTTCTTATTCTCATCTGTTTCTGCTTAATGCTTCTTAATCCCAAGCACAAGTTACTGGAACGTTTCTTAACCTATTTTAAACCGATCAAGCCTTGCTGCTCAGCACGGAGCTTCATAAAATTTAAGCCACTTGCTAATGACATTCACACTGTGGATTTCCAAGTGCTGAATGACTGAGAAGCGTGCATCCACCTGTCATACAGTCAGTACCTGTTTCCGTTATAAGCAGTCTTGTAGACAGGTGTCTGCTGGATCATCTCATCAGTGTAGATGGGCACGGCAGTCCGAACGCACTCGTGCGAGCACTGCAGGCTGTCGTTGTAGGCAGTGAATATGTCCACCTTGCTGGGCACCCGAGCTGGGGTGAAGTCTGTCAGGTTTTGGCAGCTTTCTTCTTGCTGGTGGATCTTTCGCTGATGGCTATTGTGGCGACCATTTCCAGACTGCGCACAGCTACAAAAACACGCACCAAAGACAAGAAACAAACATAAAATCATACCTTGTACCTTCGTTTATCTATTAGGGTTTCTGAAAAGGAACGGGAGTGCGCAGCTGACGTGTTGTGAAGCAAAAAGTAAAGGAATCTTTCCTACCAGTTTTTAAGGACGAGTGTTGTGATCAAGGCCGCGATAACCATAATGAGAGACACAGTGATTGTGATTATCTGGTGAACTGCCAAACCTGTAAAAAGGGCAGAAATGTGCAGGAGAGCAGAGAATTACAATCATTTGTATAGGAAATGGATTCCCCTGTTGTTCACAGCACACGGCCAAGCACTTCACTTCTGTTTTGTTTTTTGAACTGCACAAACTCGCTGCACTCGACAAAGTTTCGAGGCCAGTCCTCTTAAAATGTAGAGGATAACAAGCTGCAACAAGTACTGGTGACACTGACTGAGTTTGAGAATTAGAAAATATTCTATTACACTACAGTCAGCTCGAATGGGTAAGTGAGTTTTCTAATCTGCAGATCACAACTTTATATTATGTCACCAAGCTCACAATCAGTAGCTCTACAGAAAAGAACTGACATGTTTTTCCATAACACTGTCTTTGTAGATTCTGCCCCAGGGCTTTTATTTAAACATTAAATGAGAGCAAACAATTTGATATGTTATATATTTATATTTTTATGCATGAAAAAAAAACAGATCAAAAGATGATCAGCAGTCTGAACACTCTAAAGGGAGGCACGCCATTGCACAGCTAACAACCAAGGCTACTTACACACATACACACAAACACACACGCGCATTATGTGAATCATTAATTAATTTGGGGCAACAAGACATGCCCATATCTAAATGGCAGAAAAGTACTACCACTTAAAGACGGCAAACTAGCCATGACAAATGTGTTATGAAAAAAGTGCCCGCCTAGGGAAGATTTGCATTCACTTGAATGTTTGGTTTGTTGTGTAAACTGAAACATTTTTCCACATTTAAGGTGTTTTTGGAAAACCTCAAATTAAAGTTTGGTGTCATATATACCACTATTTCTTCAACTAGCTGCTAACTGTGTTTGTTAGCTGTCTGGTGCTGGGCAGGTAGCACACAGTGACTGAGGTTATATATACTCCTGCATTTCTGTGGCACTTCACTTCTTTACCAATAAAGTCAAAATGTGAACCACAGTAAACATTGACTCAGTCACTGCAAGGACTTCTGAGGTCAGATTCTTATCCACTCACTGTTAATATTCATGATACTCTGAGCTGAGTAAGATCTACTTGGACTTGTCTCCCTGCTCTTAGAACATCATTATTGGAAAAAAATTAAACCCCAATTATAGGGCTATCAGAAGGAAAGAGTGGCTGCTAGCTGGCAAAATGATAACTCATATGGACCGAGTCTTTAGTGGTCAATTTAGAACAGAACACTTTTGTACGAACTGGTTATTTCACTGATTGTTATTATTTGATCTAAGGAGGATTATAAAACCCACTAACCTCTGTATAATCAGAAGTCAACCCGGTAGCAACCGTATCATTGTAAATTCACACACTTTACTAGGATTGTTTTGTTAAGCTGTCTGGACAGTGCCAAGCCATAAAAGTATTCAGCCTTTTGTTTATGCAGGACATCTTAATCAGCTTCCAGATATATATGAAGCCCACATTTATATGTTCTGTATGACTAAAGCATAAAAGCACTCTTATTATTTAAACACTTCAGATTCATGTGTGCTGATCTCTCACTGGTGCCAGAGGAGAGTAATTCAAACAAAACTGCCCAGGACATGTCTAAAGTAAGGATTAGTGCAAGCCTATTGAATTGTACTGTAAGGTTAGTGTGTATCTGTGTGGGTGAGTGATACAGCATGAGAGCGACTAGGACACAATGACACACTGCAGCAGGTGACATGCTGCAGGAGGCCAAAAAAAGGGGGGAAAAAAAGGAAAAGAAAAGCCGTCATGATGAAAATGCCCACGTGGGCCTTATACATCTCACCTCTCCATCAGCCAGCTGCCTGGCTGCTGATCCAAGCCAATTTGTCTTCGGGAAACACTCAAAAGGAAGTGCTGCTCGGTCATTTCAGAAAAGCACACAACGTCTCCTCTGCCTTCCATCTGTCTAAACAGACTCTTCTTAGACAATAAACTTAGGTGGGCAGGACCATGCAAAAGACATACCAGGTCAACCTTGGATTAATGATATCTCCGGCTGACTCATGGAAGCCTTACCTTCCCAGTGCAATCAGGGTCCCTTGCCATGGCAAAGGCACATTAACTTATCTGGCAAGTCATTTGCATTTGCCTCATATCCCCTCTGTATCCTCTAACCCCCCTCTCTGACTGTGCCAGGCTTATGCTGAAGCTGTTAAGTTGAAAGTGTTCAGCCGTAAATTAACATCTGTCCAAATTCAGGCACAATACAGCTTGATCCTGACCTTGATCAATAGCCGAGTTGTCCACTGAGGATTGCTTCATTTTATATCGATGTCAGATTGAAAGAGGGGGACTTTCCAGTCAGTAGATTTTAAAATCAAAAGCTGCACTAATTTGATTTGTAAAGCCATTACTGATTAAATCCCATTATGGGACAGAATTAGGCTGTGTTCCTTTCCAGCCTCCTATGGACACTCCTGAGCTCGGGGGAAAAAAGTGAAACTTCAATTAGTAAATTACAAACTGCCATTAACTGACAAATAAGATGACTGACGTCTGTAAACAGGTTCAGAATTCTATAATTTTGTATGAGGGGAATCTGATTGGCTACGCTAGGCAAACATGAAGATGCAGTGTAGAGCTTACTGATGCGGCTTTACATCTTAATGCCATTTTTTAACGGTATTCAAATCAAAGTTACTTCCGCCTGCCATTCGGAGCCAAAACAAGCACAGTTTCATCGCACAGTTCTTTAATGAAACAACTGAACCCAAGAATGTGAGGTCCAGCAACACAAACACAACATTTAGTCTATTACATCCTAATTTTCAGGGCAGTACATTTAAGGCTGCGGGAATAATGGAGCAGATAATGACACGGGTGACAAATCTGAGTGCAGAGGCTAGTTCTATTTTAATCCACAACTGCCAGTTGGAGGGAGGGAAATTTGGCTTCTCTATCTAAAACTCATTGTGTCCTGGCAGTCAGCTTGAAAAATCACCTTTGGCAGTCACCTTGCTTTAGAGATACCCAGTTAGGTTTTGTTTGGTCAAATCACTGCCAAACAAAGAGCAGCAGAGAGTCACACAGGCAGAGGGAGGAAGGAAGAGGAAAAAGGGACATGAAGTGATACAAAAGGGAAGGGACTGCTGGCCTGTAACCTCTGTGGAGCTCCCATCAATGCTCCCAGCAAGGAACAAATGAGATTTTTCACCTTCATGGCTATGACAGTTTGATTAACATGTCAACAAAAAGAAGTGCAGTTAAATTAAATTTCCCCTTGCCACCTATTTTTAATAAAAGAACGACAGCTTAGACACAAAAACTCTGGGGAGTCAATTAATGTAACGTTAATGCATTGAATTCAAATATCTGTCTCAGCAATGCAAAAAGGTCAAAAAGAACAAAAATACAGTAACGGATTTTACAGATATATGTACACCAAAAATAACAGCTCCACCTTGACAGAGTGGTGGAGCATGGGAAAAAGAAAACTTTCCCTGTAGATAAAGTATGCTGGCTCTAATAGGGGGCTGTGCAGTCCAGGTTCTCTTCTAGCTTTAAACCCTCAACCTTTCTCTTTATGTACATAGTTGATCTTCTGTAATTGTGGATGACGTGGGCAGCTTTATGTACCTGTTTTGCACCAATGCAGGCACAGTTAGCAGCTAAACAGCCAGGCATTTCTCTCAGGACATTTCTTAGTGGACACAAAACTAATACCAGTGAATATGGGACTTTCAGTCTGCTGAAAGTGTGAAGCAAAACATTTTATTTACATGTGTGCCATTACAACTGTTTAAAAAATTTGGTTTTGTATTTGCAGATTACTCTGCTGCCTCCAAGTGGAAAAACATCCACTTTTTTCACTGTTGCTGCATTAATCTGAAGAATCAGATCTCTAATCAGATGATTTACTAATTTATATTTATAACTCACCAATTTCTTGAGTTATGAAGAGATGATTATGGCTATATTTATGAAGGAAAATACAGTCACAACAGTTATCTCTAAAAATCCAGTGTGATTTTTATGGGTAAAACTGCTCAGTCATAAGTATTTTGAAATATCCCTTTGGCTTAAAATGTTATGCACATTTTTGTTATTTTCACTTATAGCTAACTGGTTATTAAATGGGTAAATTTCCAGTGACTATGAATATAAGTACACATTATATTAAGTTTCTTTCATAATTTTTGCATGGTCATTTTGAAATGTCTTAGCAGAAATATTTCAGGTATTCAGGTATGCCATTAGGGTATCCCAGTAAGCCACTGTGTTGACATCCAGAATAATGGGACCCGCAGAGTGAAATTCAGCCATCATCTATTTTATTTATTTAGCTAGATTTATTTTTTAGCTTTTGAGTAGTGGCAGTTAAGTCAGACCTGAAAATGTAGCAAGAAAACGACATGTTGACATGAAACAGCTGGCCTGGGATTGGCTCAAACCCAGGCGAATGCTGACTGTGAGCTACAGGCCATCACTTATTTTGATAATTTTAGTAATAGTCGTTTTATTTGTTAAGTGGCATATCAAAATGTCTTCTCGTGCAAACATCATTCAAATCTTCTCCATGCACAAGAATGTTCCGGAATCTACTTTAGCCTTTCTGCACAGTAGTTGTGATGCAAGATTGCTCAGATCTCAATATCTCAATCTCAATGTCCAGTGATTTGTCTGTCTGCTGTTTCATTCGTGAATTAGAATGATGCAACAACTCAATGGCGATGGTGCTACAAAGAAAATCAATATTTAATCACTGTGCATATGTATGAGTTATTGTGTCAGTGTGAGTGTGTGTGTACTGCATTGTCTACATGTAGCAGGTTTGGGCATTATTTGCAAAGTGATTTAGAGGTAATGGCACCAAAGCCCACGCAGTATTTGCTTAAAAGCACCTGAAAAATGTAGGAAAGGGTCCCCATTTGTAAACCAGACTTTCAGCTTATAGAGGTTGAGCAACCTCATTACCACAGATTGCAAAGTGTGTTTGTTCAGGCATACCCAATACATGCCTATATAAACCCTCCAAGACTGAGCAAAACAGGTTAGGAGAAGGCTTCCATCAAAGGTTTGCCTACTGATAGCTAGAAACTGCCGATTAATGCTGGTGTCAAAGTGTCAGTCTAGGGCTGATTTCCACAGAGTCACCGAGCAATCTAAAACGCTCACTGAAGAAGCGGACAAGAGAGCCCGAATGAGGAGCAGGGAGAGGAAGAAAGAGAGCGAGAGGGGGAGCGGAAGAAAGCTAAAGAGGGATAGATCAGAAACAATTAGTCTACAGATCTTTTCTCTCAATGTCAAAAGCACTGCTGCATAAGTCAACCTCAACGGCAAATGCAACAATCCATTGTCAAAAAAAAAAGGTAGCTAGAGTCCATTGCTCCAGTAAGGCAATGGCCTTTTTTCCACAAACATGCGCTCGTCTTCTGTCCTTCTCTGTATTAGAAACAGCAGGGAGCACACAAGAGCTCATCCTACAACACACAAATGAAAATTACTGCAATTTTCAGGAGGGTGTAAAATGGCACTGCTACTGAGGCAGTTTCAAACAACCTTCCGAAAAATCTGTGTACTACCATGCTGGTGACAGGAGGCATTTTTGTAAACCAAACAAAAAGCTTAGCTGAACTGTTGATTGGACCTAAAACTCCTGCCAGGCAATACAATGTCTCTCTCTCCCTCTCGCTCTCTCTTTTTTTTTCCAACAAAATCCCCAAAAATAAAACAAATAAGAGTTTGGAGAAGTCATATTAAAAATTCTCCCTCAGCACTTTTGATTGACAGAACAATCTAACGTAATCAAAACAGTGTCTCGGTCAACATCTGTACTCTTCTTCCTTGAGGCGGACATGTCAAGCCACGGAGAAAAAGCTGGAGAAAACAGAAAGTGAAACAGCATCTGCTCAGTGAAGCCCGCTCAGCTCCTCTTGGCTGAGTTTTCTGTAAATCGGGAACAGGGGGGGTTTGACTCTGCACGCCTGTCGCCGGGCATCAGCATTTAAGTCCAAATTTAATGCTTGAGAAAAGGAGATTCATTTTTACTCACTTTATTGAGAGTCAATACAGACAGTAAAGGCAACCTTATTGGATTGCCATGGTAACTGTTGGGAAAAGTGATTTCTCTCTGTCTCCATGTGTATCTCTCACTGTTGAAGAGTCTGCATTGTACGCCTATACGGGTCTGCACAGGTCAAAAATCTGCATTACAATGCTCACCGAGCTGCCTTCTTTAAAAATAGATTGCTGGGACACTTAACATACATTTTACATGCGCTCGCTTTGTTCCGCAGTGGATGTAAACTCCATCCACTTTAACCACACGCCCATCACAAACTTGATAACGTGACGTGATTTGTTACCAGATGGATCCGTTTAGTTAAAAGACCTCCCGATTCATACGCTGAAAGCTGCTCTGTGCATTTTAAACATCCTCTACATGCAACTGACAGGTCCGCACGGCTCAACGGGACCGTTCGGGAACACGTGGTGGCGTTCAATGGCCCTACATAACACTGCAACATTTAACCTTGCAACCCTCAGATCATCTAACAAGGCCCAAGTTATCAGTAGTGGCTTTGCTGACTGGAGTTTTAATCATCTCATATCCATAATGGAGCTGACAGCTCCATCTGCGTGGAATGGAGGGGGGTCGAAGTTGCTAGCAGCACAAACAACGGGAACAATCAGTGAGCATCTGGAGGCTCCACAGCTATACCACCCCCCCCCCCCCCCCCCCCCCCCCCCCCCCCCACCCCCCCCCCCCCCCCCCCCCTTCCACTAC
>VUQG01028552.1:1671-20062 GCA_015106755.1 Etia nguti | reverse complement strand
AGGGGTGCCCAATCCCAGTCCTCGAGAGCTACCGTCCTGCAGCTTTTAGATGCATCCTTGTTCCGACACACCTGAATCAAATGAATGGCTTGTTAGCAGGCCTTTGCCAAACTTGATGGCATGCTGAAGAGGTAATCCAACCATTTGATTCAGCTGTGTTGGAGTAGGGATGCATCTAAAATCTGCAGGATAGTAGCTCTCGGGGACTGTTCTAAACATTTCCTCAGATCTGAGATTTGTTGAATCACAGATGCATCAATCACACAAGTGTATGAGTAATGGTGCAACTGACTTGACCTCTGACCCTGGAAAGAGAAAGTTTAGAGAAAAAAATTTAGTGTTTAACCTCGTTTTTCAAACAGATGAGTTGTAGCTTTTGTAACATTGATACTGAGACATACATGCACAAAAAGCAGAGGTTGTAGTAGAAATTTTGTCTTGTTTTGAAGGGAAACAAAACAGTACAAGTGAAAAACATTACACAGCATAAAGAGGGAAAAGAACAAAAGACACTGAAACTGTGTCTTAAAAGAAAAGAAGAGTTGATGACAGGGGAGTATAAGAGTGCACGTAGGCATAAGGAAGAATCATGTATTGATGTGCAACATTTATTTGCTCTCCTGAAACATGTCACGCCAATGACCACACTGCCATTTTGCCAGTTAGACATCAATATTACAACAAAGAGCACAATGTATTTTGAGTGGGCCTGGGACAGGTTGTCAGTCACAGTCTCTTTTCTGACAGAAAATGTACTCTGGCTGCAGGCAGAAGACTAAATAACATTTAATTACCTGTCAAATCGACTCATCAGCTTATAAAACCAACATCGCGATTTCACTCCAGTTATTCAATATTTCTTTAAAAATGTTCGTCCTCACTCCTGCAGGAGTTGGAAGGATTTTACTCCTTATAAAGAAATCATTTGAGCTGAATTATCACATAAGATAATCTGTACACAACTAAGGATTGTAAGTACGCGCCGCATGAGAATAAAACATGACATATCACACCAGTTACTATTTTTAAAACATTTATTGTCCCTTAGGAGAAATTCAACATTTCTCAGAGATTTTGGTCTACGTTGACATAATAGTGTCACACAGTTGCTGTAGATTTGTCAGCTTCACATCGATGATGTGATGATCCATCCATCCATCCATGAATTAAGCCTTTGACATGGCACGTTATCCTGCTGGAAGCAGCCATCAGAAGATGGGCACACTGTGGCTGTAAAGGGATGAACCTGATACAAGGCAGGATGGTTCCATGCTTACTCCAAATTCTGACCCTACAATCCAAATGTTGCAGCAGAATTTGAGATCCATCAGCCCAGCTAACATTCTCCAAATCTTCTGTTCTCCAACTTTGGTTTAGCCTGTATGAACTGTAGCCTCAGTTGCCTGTTCTCAGCTGACAGGAGTGGTACCTGCTGTGGTCTTCTGTTGCTCTAGCCCATCAGCTTCAAAGCTTGATGTGTTTTGCGCTTAGAAATGCTCTTTTGCTCTTGTGCTTGGTTGTAATGGCAAGTTATTTGAGTCTGTATTGCCTTCCTCTCAGCTCAAAGCAGTCTGGCCATTCTCCTCTGACCTCTAACATCAACAATGCGCTGCTGCTCATTGGACAGTTTTGCTCTTTCACACCAGTTTTTCAGCAGTTCTAAGTTCAGCTGATTCAGAATAATCTTTTTTCCTCATTCTGAGCTGAAGTTTAAAATTCATCAGGTTATTTTCACTATGTCTACATGCCTAAACCTAATGCCATGTGACTGGTCAATTAGATATTTGCGTTAATGAGCAAGTGTACCTAACAAAGGACTGGACCTACTGTTGCAGTTCAGAACTTGTTTATTTCTTTGTGGCACAGATTCATTGATTTATAAATATAAATATTTTAAATTTACATATATAGAATGAAATAATAAAACATGATAAACTATTCACTAACACTTTATTTTGCACCTGTGCAGTTTTTTTTACAATAAAAGCAGCCAGTGAAGTAGCAGAGTAAGTTTAAGAAAGATAAGAAGGGGAAATTCAAGTATGCAAAGGAGGCAAGCTTAGAAAATTACATTAGAGAGGTAGCTTGTGACACTTGGTTTTGCACGAACTGTCTATGCAATGTCTTCCCGAGGATAGTAATCTGTTTTGCTGCCCCTCTATACTTATGGTCCATCATCTTCCTCAAGTCAAATTTTTATGTTTAAAATGAAGTGGTGGTTGTCACATCAGTTCATAAAGTGAGCATTGTCTCTAGTAGAGACTCAGAACCCGTCATTACCACACAGCAGACTCATTGCAATCATATCATCAGCATCGCATCATCATTTGGCTGCCAACAGTTAAACTCACACAGCCTTGTAACGCAGTTTGTGCACATGCACATCTACAGTGTGTCTGGCATCACAGAGGAAACAAAAAGTGAGGAAAGTTACAGCCAAGCAGAGGCACTGACGTGGTGCACTGACGCAAATTTGGCAATACTGGGGTCTTTACATAAGTTACCCAATAATCTGCAGCTTTGCTTTTAAAAAAAGATGCACTCCAAGACGGATGCACATTGCTCCCCGATCAACCACGCGTAAATAATCCGGCTTTAAGCCGTACTTCGGGCTGGGAGTAATTTATTTTTTATTTCCTATTCTTGATGAGAAAATGGCAATAATGGGGAGAAACACTGGTGGAAACAGTCGATAATACGATGTGAGATAGTTTGAGAATTTCTGAGGGCTGTCCTTATAGTGAGGTGTATGTGGCTGGATGACAAGACCAGAAATCCGACTGGAATGTACAGTTAAGGATTTCTTTAACCTTCTTTAACCTTAAGAGCACTTATTTCTAATTTCCAGGATGTAATTTTGAAGATTTTGAAGATTACAGATTTAAATAAACTTACACGCATATTTTCAAAATACAAACTTCTGTTCCTGTGTCAAAATATATTTATTGATTATAGAAATTGAAAGAAAATGCATACCATTACATTTTTACTAACATAGAGGTTGCTGAAACAACCACACAGTGTTTATTTCCTCCTAAAAAAATGTTTTAGTTTCACTTGATATTATTCCTAGCTTGCCACACCTCAACCTTCATTGGCTTTATGACCCACAATTTGAGAACCAGTGAGAACTAACAAGTTGGGACACTAATGAGAAATGCATTTCCTTTCATCAGGGGGCTGGGCTTATTCATTTTGACTGCAGAGATCCATCAGTAGCGCCTCAGCGCAGTGCCACATAGTAATGACTTAATTAACTGGTTTATTTAGTGGTTAATCAGTTAATTAAAAGCAGAATAATTGAGTCTTACAGGCACTCAAGAGAACATCGCAGACTTGAGAATAAATCCACAATGTGCTTCATTTTTACAGAGCTTTGAACAATTCAGAAAAGAAGACAGAAATATAGATAAAGACTACCTTCAGGCCTCCTCTGTGTGCACACATATCTGTACTCTAATATCCTGAGTGACTGCAATCAGGCTGTGTTCGTTCTCTTCTGGTATATTCTGGATAGCAAATCGGGCCTTAGTTCTTTGCAAAAAGAGAGAGTTAGCCCTGAAAGGATAGTCATCTGTTCCCTAAAGTGTACCACTATGACTGCTCATTACATCTCCAATGACAGCTGCCCAAACATATTTTCTGATTTATTTTATATCATGTTTTACAAAATTAAGAATACTTATTATATTGTTCTGACAGGGGTAGCCAGTTGTCATATTTTGTCTGAACCTTGTGAAAGAGGGAATCATCTGAACAAAAAGCTTTTAAACCGTTCCGACAACAGACATTTGACTTTGTTGAAGTAGTAATGTATAGATGTATGACTCTGCGACTGTTCTGTTGGTCAGTCAGTCTAAAGTGAAATATTCTAACAGTAACTGGAAATTGTGATAAAAACATTAAATTGATCCATCTACATTTTAACCCTCACCTGTGGTCATAGGCTCTAAGAAGTGACCAAACAAATGAGATGGCAGATTTAAATGGGCGAAAAGAGTTTCCTCTTAGTGTGGCTTGACTCAGCCTGAGAGATACAGTATGGTGAGGAGCTGAGACATCTAGAGCCTGAAGTAAAGCTGCTGCTATGATTTCAAAAGGATCCAATTGATCTTATTCAGGCTTTTCATTAGAGTGCCTTCTGAATGCCCTTGGAAGTTTTCCAGGCACGTCCAACTGAAAAAAAATCTTGTCTATGAGGAGACACCAGGGCAGGCCAAAAACTCACTGGAGGGATTATGTATCTAATCTAACTGAATGTGTGAGAATCATCCAGAAGGACCTGGAAAATGGTGCTGGTTAGATGGATGTTTACTTAACTTGCTACCACCATGACCCAACCTAGGATAAGTAGAATAAAATGGACTGAGGTATGCATGGCTGGAAGCTCACCCTCTGACTTTCACTTTAAAAAAATTAGAAAGTTGTGATTGATAAATAAAATAAAATGACAAAAATATTAATCTTTAATTAAAGCATGGAAAATGGGTTTGAAAAGCAATCCAATAATTTGTTCAACCTCCTTTGGTGCAAGGCTAATTACTACTGTATAGTAGTAGTATAGTAGTATAGAATACTAAAATATTAAAACTGATATAGTAAAGATCAGTGAAGTCACTATATTGATGTTAGGATTCAGCTCAGAAAGCAGCAGCATGGTTCAAATTTCACCCTGATTTACATGATTCAACCAGATGTGATTTGTTCAAAGGTAAAAGCTCACTGTTTTCTTATTTAAATTAATCCATCTGGTAATATTAATCTGTGTAGTAGAGAAGATGGATTTGTCTGAATACAAGCAAATAAAACATCATTTAAAATCCAGCGTTACTAAAGGACATGCATTTGTATTCCTGAAACAGAGGCTAGATGTTATTTTAACAGCTACTAAACTTTCACCTTTGAATGAAACCCAACCCAATTTTAGTCCTCTGCTAATTAGCCACCTTTAAGAACTGGTTATTGTAGCCTGAAAAGACAGATATTACCTGTGTGTGGCAAGAACCTATCTGCCACACCATTACACCACCAGCAGCAGTCTGAATTGTTGAAACTGTTGGCAGGATGTATCCATACCTTCATGTTGTTTATGCAAAATTATGACCCTGCCATCTGAATACCACAACAGAAATCGAGACTCATCAGAACATTTTAAGAATTTTCTATTGTACAGATTTGGTGAGGCCTTGTAAATTGTAGCCAGGGTTTCTTGTTCCTATATGACAGGGTGGCAATTCTGTGTGGTCTTCTGCTGCAGCTCATCTGCTTCAAGTTGGACGTGTTGTGCACTCGGAGATGCTCTTACACTGGCCTCTGGCATCAACAAAGCATTTTTGTCCAGAGAACCGCTGCTCACTGGATAGTTTTTGTTTTCAGACCATTCTCTGTAAACCCCAGAGATAGCTGTGTCAAATGTCAGTAGATCAAACATTTATGAAATATACCAACAACCATGCCACGTTCAAGATCACTTTACTTTCCCTTTCTGATGATGAGATAACTGAGATAAAAACCAGTTAGTTAGATAAAACCAGAACTTTTGCTGCTGCAGTATCTAACATAATGGTTCGAATGTAAGGTAAGGTTTACATTGTGGTTTCTCTTTAATTATCTTTACTCACTGCTAAATTAAGGATATGTGGCTCACCTGTGTTCTCCTCTTCTCACCACATCTCACTAGAGAAATGTGGCCATCTTTGCGCATTGTCTTGCTTTTGGAAAACAAGCAGGGACAGATTCAGTGACAGGAGGATGGAGAACGAGATGTATTGTGGCCACATGAATGCGCACAAGCTGTTTGTCTAAATCCAGTGCCATCTGTCTTACATTCCTGCCTAAAACAGCTGTGATGTTCTTTTGTCCTTCACTGACAAACCCGCCCTCTTTCCCATCAGATTAAAGACTTGACACACACTTTTATTGTTTGCACACGAGAAGGCTGATTAATTCTGCAGAGCTATTGTTTTTCATGGGTTGTTAGAGACTGGACTGAACTGTACTGCAATTACATTTCTATTATTTTTTAATTACCCTGAATAAATTCTAGATTTCTGAGACATTAAAAAAGTTTTTCACTGAAGACAAAGTATTTCTAAATTTTTCTAAGCTGTTTTAATAGATAATTTAAACCAGCCGTTAAAGTTGCATTTTAGTACTGTCTGTTTTAATGTATTGAAGTACAGACACAGTGTGGACATGTATGCTTGTGTGCTGTGTAAGTGTGTGTGTTCAACTGTTTTGTGCATATGAGTTCAAATTTGTTTGTCATCAAGAAACAATGACTCAGTTTGTTGCCGGAGGCATTAATTGAGGCATCAATTAAAGGAGTTAACGAGTTTGTTTAATGAGACGAAAACTGTAATTGTGTTTCTGACGTCAGACTTGCCAGACTCTTCCTACCAGAATAAGGTCAAACTGTTTTATTTTGTTTTTGTCCCCGTTTGTATGCCCATTATCACTTCATTTATCCCTTAGCCTCATTCAGTATTTCTTTTTTTTCATGTGGCTGTGTTGTTTTTCCTCTTGAACTGTTGTCTGCCCTACATAGTATTCAGTGCAAATCACAAATTGATGAGAAGCTAGTGAAAGTTTAAAATATCCATCCATTCGCTTATCCTTTTTCGGGGTCGCAGAGCCTGGAGCCTATCCCAGCTGTCTTAGGGCGAGAGGCAGGGTACACCCTGGACAGGTCACCAGTCTGTTGCAGGGCTAACACTTAGACAAAGACAACCAATCGCACTCACATTCACACCTATGGGCAATTTAACCTAACCCCACTAACTGCATGTCTTTGGACTGTGGGAGGAAGCTGGAGTACCAACGGGGAGAACATGCAAACTCCACACAGAAAGACCCCGGCCTGATGGTGGAATTGAACTCAGGATCTTCTTGCTGTGAGCCAACAGTGCTAACCATTGTGCCACCGTGCTGCCCAGTTTAAACTATTAGTATCAGTAATAATTAAAATTGTATTCAAAAAGTAATTTGTATTCAAAGTGAATTTCAGGTCTATCCATTATTACTGTGATATTAATGGAAAGCATTTAGCACACTAATGATTGAATAGTAGCTATATGTTTGTGTGACTTTATGACACTAATTGCACAAATGGCTGGCTTCACCTCAGTTGATAGAACAGTAGTAGTGTGGTCAAGGACATTCTAGTCATTTTTAAATGTTTATTTTAGCACTAATTGTCAAATGTATTGCATTCATGCAGTCTGTGAATACACCTTTCAATCCTAAGAGGAGATAATTATCCTCTCATCCAAATATGATCATTTCTGGCTCAAAAATCAATACTGTCATTACGATAATGCCAAACTGAGAAGAAATGCCAACATTATTATTGATATAATACATAGAAAGAGGTGTCACCATTAGAAAGAACACAGATTGTAATATAGAACAGACCAAGTGAAACATGTGTGGGACTGCAAGAAAAAGTGCATAAATCTGTTAGGCAACTGGTATTTTAGAGCTATGATGGGAACCACACATTCTAACTTAAAGAGTCAGTGAGTCAGTGAGGCAGACTAACTTATTCAACTAAACAAAACCACTTCTCCTGTACTTTTTCAGGGATGGGCAGAGGTGAAAACAGGTTCACTGAGGGATGCAGTCAGTGCTCCCTCATCTGTATTTAGCTGAATTTAGAATAATGAGCTTAACAAGCTCAGTCCAAGGTCTCATCAAAAATATATTTGAAAGTTAAAAAAAAAACAAACCCTAAAGCTATAATAAAATATGAGAATAATAAACAGTTTTGGCTCATGATAACTTCTCTTATTATACTATTATCAACTAAAGCAGAAAGATATTTTCATAGAAAAACCTGTAAAAATGTGTTGTACACTATCTGCGTCAGACAGACACAGTTAGCAGCTGAAGTGAGACGGACATTTCAGAGCTAGATATTTCCCCGAGGACTTTGTAAGAACCCCCCCACTATTGAGACAAAAAACAGAGCTAAATGAGACTGAATATTACAATTACATTTGCCTGGTGGCCAGAAACACGAGTCCAAATTTATGACAATGTTGCTCCCTAACTGCTACAGTAAAGACTCTGTAACAAGCTTGTCACATTAGCTTAAAACATGGGTTCATACTGCCTACACACTATGCTGCTAATTGAAAATGACATTGTGGGCTTAACAAGCACAAAGTGCTTTTTAAAGACTACACTGCATGCTTGATTTTGGATACCCTGATACCCTGATAGGTAATGGAGCAGGACACAACAAATAAACAAAACTTTGTTGACAGACATACCGTTTTGATTTCAGCAGGGATTTGTTTCCTCGTCCTTTTCTTCAGTTTTTATTTGGCTCGCAGAAATTATTATTGGTGCCAAGAAAATAAGGCAAACCATAACATATCAGAAGATACGGACTTAATCACTGCACATTTAGCTGAAACTACTTCTCATAGCATTTTGACAAGTGTTATATTACTCTGGTATTCTGCAAAGATGGATAGTGTTTGAAAATTGCTTACTCACTGAATACTACAGAATGTAAGATACCCGAGGAGATATATGTAGTTAGTTCAGTCAAATCAAAGCGTTGGACTGAACACGTGCCTTTGCTCTGTCCTGTTGTGCAACAGAAGGTGGGACCATGAAGACCGTGGTGGCTCTGCTTCTGCTCTGTCTCTGTGATCCTGGACAGAGTGACTGCCAGGCTGACTGCCTGTCTTGCAACAACATCCTGCCCAAACAGCTCAGTTTTAATACCATGGTAAGGGCTCAACACACATCAACACACACACGCTTGTGGTTATGAGAGTGGAGCATTTACCTATAGTCACAAAGGTGGAGGCAACAGAAGAGTAAACTGGGAGCAGTTAAAAGGTAGTTGCTATTCTTCACTTTCACATCATGGAATAGATTTCTTACGTAAATAAAAATGAAACAATAATTATTAATTATTTGCCATCAACCAAATAATCAGTGGTTGATGGTATTATACATAATCATTTTTCACCAGTGTCTTATTACTATGAAGCTACTGTTTTGTTGCACATCAACTATGAAATATTAATAACATAATAATACACAGCAGATATGTCATCAAGACAAAACTGGTCTTCTCTCACATTAATAAATAAGATAACATGAAGCGCCACGTAAATCTCTTCACTTGTATTCTTTTCATTTAGTGAATAAAAACTGGAAACCCCTCACTCCACCTCCCTGTATTTATCTCATCCTCTCAACAGCTCCCTCATTGACTGACTCAACAAACTACCCTTTTGGCATTTGAGTTTTAATTTGTTGTGGCTAATTGATTCCTGGGGATAGATGTGTGTTTCTCTTCGTGTTTATGCCTGGTGGTTGTTTTTCTCCACTTAATGGCATGTCTGCTTCTAAGTCAATTTTTGCAGGGAGCACACTAGAAGACATTCAAGTCCAAATGGCTTAAAACATAACCTTTTAAACCTTTAGTGTTAGGTACTTAGGTCACTGTGGTATTTAAAGGGACCTCAAGTGAGCCTAGTGCTTAAAGACAAATTGTTACTATAAGCAGTACTGACCACCTTTTCCTCCTTTGCTAATTTAAATGTTCAGTTTATTTCAATTTCACTTGGAAATCTTGCAACCTCCCAAGCACCTCACTTTTTCATGCATTACATGTTGGAATCCTCAATCTTATTTTGATAGATGCAGTCCAGTAATACAAACCAGCATACCAGTTACAGCATGGATCCGCATCCACACTGCATCAACACATGTCATCTTTGGTGATGAAAAACAGGTTCCCATTATGCTATTTAAGGGTGAAGATGTGATTTAAGGGTTAGGGTTTGGGCTGAGGTGAGAATTAGTGCTTGACATGTAGTAGTTTAGGTTAGGGGTATCTTAGAAATTATTGTATGTCAGTAATCTTTGAGAGATAGACACGCAGGCAGGCAGGCAGGCAGGCAAGCAGGCAGACATGCAGACATATCACAAATGCCCACTGAACAGCTGAAGTGGAAGACAGAGGTGATAACAAGGCCAGAAATCCAATCAATGTCCTTTTGTCGTATTGATTTTGGCATTTTTCGAGTTAAGGACTTTGCACTCAAGCAGCCCTAGCAAATCAGGTGCTTTAATACTGCAACACATGTGTAAATGTCTACGCTTTTAATGTGTAGACATGTTCAGGACTCAGATTACCCAATCATCTTACAACACATTACATTTTCCAGTTTCTCAGCCGTATATAATAGTTATATTTCCTAATTTTGTGTGCCATGGATTGCTCAGGAGCCATAATGGGAGAGACACAGCTTCATCCAAAATGTACCAATTTAGTAACCAAATAGACTTTGTTAGTCAGTGTCATCAGTGTGTCAGCATGAGTAGGTTTATGGCCTAGTGCAAACCAATGACTGTGATTAATTTTAATATTTGTTACAAACTGATATAAACAGCTCAGTCACACACAAACGGACCTGGTTAAAAACCTTGTCCTTTATTTTGTTGACATCAGTTGCCTTGTCAGTATATCAGTTGTATGTCTGGGAATCAGCATCACTAAACTGAGATGTTAGCTGGAAACTGGTGGAATTATTTAACCAACAGTGTGTGACTGTCAGTCAAGAATACTGTGAGAATGCCTTCAGTCTTCACAGTAATTCATCTTTGGTTGATATTACATTACCATCAAAATTAATAAGAATTTAGTGATGTGCATGCTTCTATTTATCAATTTTTTTAAATGCAGCAGCATCATTTATTTTGGTGTTTTTATCTGAGAGAGTACCTTATGTGCAAACTTTTGTCTGTTACAAAGATCTCCTCCGATGGGAGCTGGGAGATGAAGATTATCTCCTGTCTTTGTCTTTGTCAGGTGTGTTTCATTGAATGCGAAAGCAGCGTTTCCCCATCCTCCTCGTGGGACCTCTGTCGTGAAGCACTGCTGTCACCAATCTTGTCCCCAAGTGGTTCAGTGTGGAAACGATCTCAGGAGGAGGTGGAGGCTCTGTTTCCTGGGGAGGACGAGCAGATGAAAGGACGTTTGTTTCTTCCTATTGCACTACAGAGGGTTGATCATGTGACCCATGGACTTGATGCAGAGGAGGGGGATCTGGGTGGGAAGGGAAATCACCTCAACACTGCCTATAATTCCCAGAATGCGATGTCCCTGGAGGATGAGTACGCAGAGGAGGAGGAAGGTCAGGAAAGAGGAGACCCTGATGTGGCAGCAGGGCAGGGAGAAGCAGCGCTAATCTCCAAAAGGTTTGGTGGCTTTGTCAAAGGGAGGCACAGCCACAGGAGACTCATGTCTCCAGGAAGATCATACCAGAAGAGGTATGGTGGCTTCGTTGGTATTCGGAAGTCAGCCCGCAAGTGGAACAACCAAAAACGTTTCAGTGAGTTCCTGAAGCAGTATCTGGGGATGAGCACTCGGGCCACTGAGTTCAACAGTGTGTCAGAAGACCTCACTCAACAGAATGAGGTCTGAAGTCTTTTCATTGATTTGTTTTGTAGTCCGGTCACTAACATGTCAATGTTTGTCTGACATCATCAAACCTATTAAATCTAAATAACCAAAATGAAGCCCATAACCGGAGACTTCTGTTGGAGTTCCTTGATGTTCTGAGATATTTGAAGTGCTGATTCTGTTTTCCCATTCCTTGTGTTTATGTTATCAAACCCTCCTTTGAACTCTCATACAGTTTGATCCTCCAGTGGAGGTTTTAGGCCCTTTGAAACTGCATATAACCTGGCATTTTTCCCATCTCTTGAAACTCTTCGTTTTTTAGACTTCTCATTTTGTTCCCTTGATCGAATGTACCAGTTTCATTTGATTGGCATTTGACTTTTGAAGGAAGCTTTTACTTTTAAAATCCATAGTAATCCTGCAATGATTTACAGTAAAATGTAGGATTTATTTTACTGTTTGATGCAATCTGGCAGTCAAATGACCAACAAAGGTTTCATAATCCTTGCTTCTCTGCTATCAGGTATTATATGATTACTTTAACCAATAATTTCAGTATTATTTCAGTAATGCCTAAAAAGTGTACATGCATCCTTAATGTTGAATATGTGTAAGTTCCTCTCTCTTAAATATACCACTATCTTGGAGCAGAATGCAAAAGTCAGTCTCCTTTAAAATGACAACAACATTTTTTTTAATTTATGTTTTGGGATTATGGTTTGGGTAATGTCAGCAGTAATGTAAAGTATGCTGTATGTAACTTGTGGAAAATAAATGGGAAAAAAAAAAATTCAGCTTAAATCTGTTGATTTATCACTGTGCCAAAATACACCTGAGACAGGGCTATTGCTATTTCATGTACAAGTGAGCAACATACATAACTGGCTCTTGAGACGCCAGTGTGTACAAAAAGTGGTGGGTTCTTTAACTGTGCTAGTGTGGAATATTTTTCTTGCTCATTATGATAACTTGTAAATAGCTGGATTTAAACATGTCAATAAATATAGTTTAATATTTCCTTCGTGGCTTGTCATGGAGCAACTGATCCTGTGTCTTGAAGTGTTTTTTCCTTTGTTTTATAAGACAGATGACTATTTGAAACTAGATTTTTTTGGAAGAGCAGAAAAAATTATTTTGTCTCTCTATTAAATTATCAAGTAGGCATACGTGTAAGTAATCTAGTGGTAGCCAATGGATTTAACCCTTAAGCTTTAATAATAGAATCTTAATACTGATCCATCAATGAGAGAGGAGCTGTGAACAATATAAATGGAACCGCAGCTTTAAAAATGATTTACCTTCCAGAGTTTCATTGTGAGCTTTTCATGAACTCAAACTGAAATAAAACCCCCATATTCAGGATGAATCCGCTATTGCTACATTTTTATTTTTAGGCAAAGTTTATTGATTCCCTCCTCGGTCAATCACAGCACTTTCCCCCTAGCATATTAAATGGATTATTACACAAAGTTTTTCTTCTTAAACTAAGTAGTATTTAAAATATGGGACTTATCTAATTATTAAGTGAATTAAAAACAAGGAAACACACAGAGATAAGCATGAATGTGTTTTATAAAGAAAAGATTACATGTAAATATACTATTAACAAATAATGGGAATAATTTAGTCAGCTATTTTCCACTAAAAACTCAAAAAAGGTTAATTTCTTTTAAAATTGAAAAGATAAGTACACAAATAAAATAAAAATGCACTGGCTATTTTATATGTATTTAGATTAATTTAATTTGACACATGTGACTGAAAATTCACCAATAAAGTGGATATGAGGTGTTTCAGTTTGCAGTACTACATGTTAAAAATACATTTAGAAAAGCTGATTACAAGAATGATTATTTTGCGCGACCTCCATCCTCAGTGGACATGGTTTCACCTCTTTACAAATCCCAGTTTAACCTGATTACTTGTGAAATCACTAAAGAACGTTGTTGCCATGCATTTAATGTTTCTCTCCCTTGTTTGTGGGAAAAAATGTGAAACTGAATGAGAAGGCTGGACATTGTATAAATGGAGATATATTTGTTTTAAGGAAAATAATTAACAGTAAAATTAAACCTGCTGAAAAAGTTGAATTACTTATGGAATATTCTTAATTGCATTATAATGTTGCATTTTGACGTTCTTGAAAATGGGGTAGCAGTAGTAACAGGGTTACTAACCCTCTTGGAGTTAATTTCACTAAAATGAGGGGGCACTTCCTGACAGTAAGTCATATTTCTACCTTTTGTGAACATGAATATGAATAAAGACTAGAAATAGACTGGAACACATATTTAGTACCCAATGTTTCACTGGAACACTGGAGCTACAGAAGCATGCAGACAATACCTGCAAATCCTGTAAAGAAGGTTTTTGGCTCCCCTCAGTGGTTACCTCTGTGCAGGCCCAGCTCTATGCTATTGCAATATACACTTGCTAGCCACTTCTTTAGTTTCCCAATTCAACTGCTCATCAACACAAATATGTAATCAGCCAATCACATGGCAGCAACTCAGTCGTCCATTTAAGCATGTAGACACGGTCAAGATGACCTGCTGAAGTTCAAACTAAGCATCAGAATGTGGGAGAAAGGTGATTTACGTGATTGAATTTGGCGTGGTCATTAGTGCCGGGCAGGCTAGTCTGAATATTTTAAAAACTGCTGATCTACTGAGATGTTCCCACACAACCATCTCTAGAACGCTATTGTTGATATCAGAAGTCGGAGGAGAATGGCCTGACCTCTGGCCATTCTGGACACACAAGTCAAATCTTGAAGCAGAACTACACTAGCATAAGACCACACCTGGTGCCACTCCTGTCAGCAAAGAACAGGAAGCTGAGGCTACAATTCATATAGGCTCAAAACTATTTAGAACTAATTTGACAATAGAAGACCAGAAAAATTGCCTCTGGTCCGATGAATATAGAACTGCAACATTCTGATGATAGGCTTAAACAGTATGAAAGCATGAATCCATCTTGCCTTGTAACAGTTCAGGCTGCTGCTGGTGGTGTAATCATATTGGGGGTATTTTCTTAGCACAGTTTGGACCTCTTAGTACCACCTGAGCATTGTTTAAACCCTACAACCTATCTGAGTATTGCTGGTGGCCATGTCCATGTTCCTTTAGAGTAGAGGCTGCTTCCAAAAGGTAATGTAGTTGATGTTTCTTGAACATCACATTTAAGAAACATCAAGTGTATTACCTGTTGGAATGAGTTCACTGTACTCAAATGGCCTCCACACAGTCTCAGATCTCAATGCAACAGAGCACCTTTGGGATGTGGTGGAACTAAAGATTTAGATCATGAATGTGCAGCTGACAGATCTACAGCAACTGCGTGATGCTATCATGTCAAAATGGACCAAAATCTCTGAGGAATGTTTCCAGCACCTTGTTAAATCAATGATAAGAAGATTTAAGGTAGTTTTCAAGGCAAAAGAGTGTCCAACCTGGTACTAGTAAAGAGTACCTAACACTCTAAGTATACTACCAATGCTTATGCATAGTTGTGTTGATAAATCCGACTTTGAGAAGTTGAAATAAAGAAAAAAGCATCGATAATGAGGTACATGGCCCCATAACCAAAGATATTTTTAAATATTTCTGATGTGCAAGCCTACCTGATATTTTTAAGAGAAGAATAATTGTTATCTTAACAGTTCCAACACTTTTTTGCGACATAATTCAGCAACCCAACATAATTTAAAAGTCACGCTGCGAAGTTTAATAATAATCCCATACTGGGGAAATTCATTTGTTACAGTAGCACAAGGGACAGGAAGAAAAAGGTGAATTCGAGATAAAATAATAATAATAAAACAAACAATAAAAATAGAAAAAATAAATTGAAGAAAAAATAATTTGATTTATAATAAGTAGGTTTGCAACTTTCTAGATATATCCTACTTATTTGATTTGGATGAGTTGAATGATTTCGCTGATAACTGCTCCACCGCTAATGGAGCCATTCTAAAAAGACGCAGACGTAATTTATTTTGAAGGGTTACGCCGGAAGAGGTACCACTTAACTAACGGGGGTCTTTGAATTCGGCTTCAAGTTACACCTTAGTGACTATCCTTCAAATTTGTTATTGAAATATCATAATCACTGGACGTGACTAAATCGGTGAGTTTAATGTAGCTGTGAAAAATAAATGTTATGATTAGAGAAGAAGATGTTCAGCCTGGTTTAGCCGTCGTGTTAGCAAAAATAATAAACATTGGCTAGCTTTTCGATAGGCTAAGCTGTGCTATGTGACTAACATTATCAATAGTGCTAGCTTTAGTAGTGCCAACACATACCCCCAAAATGTTAGGAAACTTTGTACGCGACTTTGGCTAGGTATCTGCCACTAATCTAAAGGTGTAAATTACAAAGATACCGACATGCTGTTAGCTAAAGCTAGCTGTGCTGCTAAGAATACAAGTACAGCAGTGCTTCAAGGCTAACAGCAGTCTTTATAATACAAGCAGACATTTGAAGGACTGTTGTAAGTTCACCTTGCTGACTTCCCAGGCCCTATTCAAAATGTGTAATGTTGTATTTACTTTGGATTATGTCTGGTTAAGCTAAATGTAGCAACTTAATTTTAGGAACAGCAGTGCATCTTTAAGTAACCTTATGGAAACTAGCGACTTCCAGTGTTGACAATTTAATCTGGCTTATAGTAGACACTTTCAAAGGCCCTGACATAGGAAGTTTAGAACGCAAACTAATCCATGCTGTTAGCAGTACTGTCAGAGATGTATTGCGATGTAGTAATAATTTTATTAGTATTTTCCTAACCAAATTAAAATGGAGTTGTGACATTGACACAACCGTATCTACAGCAAATATCAAATAATTTCAGATTAAAAAAATACAGCAACTCAAAATAATACAAGAGGTCTATATCACACCCTGCACACTGTAGAAAACGGATCATATGTTATTGAAATTATGTCAGGATATTTGTAAAGTTGGGGGCATAGTGATGTAATCACTGTGGTACTGTCCTCTAATTAAAGGTTATAGAGTAACTTTAGATCCTGTGTCTCTGATTGCAGAAAGCACAGCTATGTCCAGCTGTGTGCGGAGCTCCAGGGCTCTGTCCCCTGTTATGCTCCCCCGGCTGCAGCTGCTTCACCAGACGGGATATAGATTGGTAGGCAGGGGTCTCTGGACTTCCCTTCGGTGTTTGAGTGTCAGTGGAGACTCCCAGCTGCTTCCATTGCCCAGCCAGGCCCGGGTTGTCATCTGTGGAGGAGGTATTGTGGGAACATCAGTGGCCTACCACCTGGCTAGACTGGGCTGGACTGATATTGTACTACTTGAGCAGGGCAGGTGAGTGTTTCAGCTCAACAAATTACAGATAATTTGTTGTTTGTTGGCTTAAAATTAGCATGAAGAGAGAGATGTTCTTTATGTTATTAACTCAGACAACTGATATTATATGAGAGTAGGGATAGCTTGAACATTAGGAGGTGATAGTGAAAAGAAATATTAAATTTGATATTGTTGTGTTAATGCTTTCTTGGCCATTATTATCCTAACCAGACTTGGTGCAGGAACAACAAGACTATGTGCTGGTATTGTCAGCGTGGCCAAGCCCATTTCCATCGAGTGTCAAATGGCCAACTACTCTAGTAGTCTTTACCAGCAGCTGGAGGAGGAGACGGGGGTTAAAACAGGTCAGATGATTTACAGAATTTGGTTTTTGTCGAGGAAATTGTGACAGCACACTGCCTTCTATCACAATCCATTTAGAAACATTTGCATGTAACACAGATATTTTTTTGCTGAAGTCCAAGATATCATTTGATGTGCACTGGCATTAAACAAGCTGCAAAGCTAGAATACTAATTATAGATTTCACTGACTGAGTCATATGTGGTGTGTGGTATGTGTTGCAGGTTATGTGAAGACAGGGTCTTTGTGTCTGGCTCAAAATCAGGATCGCTTCATTTCTCTTAAGCGCCTCGCATCAAGGCTGAAGTAAGTCCTGTAGTCAGTATTTAGACCACAGCTATGTGGATTAAGCTAAAAGCTCTACTATCTTTGTGAGGACAAGCTTTTGGAGACTCACAACCTTTTGTTTGAAATAATAGTGTCAGCTGATGGTCCCTTTTCACTAATTAAAAAACATAAATGACTTTTGACCCTTTGACTTTTTTTCACAGGGTAATGGGGATCAATTGTAATATTATTAAACCTAAAGAGGTGGCCAAACTCCACCCCCTTGTTAACATTCATGACCTGGTAGGCGCACTCCACCTTCCTGAAGATGCTGTCGTGTCTCCACCAGATGTTAACCATGCCCTTGCTGTGGCTTCAGCTGGACAAGGTAACACAAACTTGCAGTTTGGTTTGGTAGACCATAAATTGTGTGTTCTGCTGTTGCTGGCCCACCCTATAATTTTAACCTCCTCTTTGTTTCCTCTTTTTTCCCCCCTTTCTTCTCCTTCAGGGGTTCAGATCCTGGAGCGAACCAGTGTTCAGCAGGTTCTGGTAGAGAAGGGATGTGTAACAGCTGTAGAGACTGACCGTGGTTCCATTAAGTGTGAATATTTTGTCAGCTGTGCTGGACAGGTAAGGTTTTATAATTTTTTTTTTCCCTCTGTGAAACTAGTGGAAGCAGTTGTTTCCTATGGTGACTGTAAGTGTCTTGTTCCTAGTTGTTATAACAACACATTGTTCTAATTGTATTTGGTTGCTCTGACTGTTTCTGCTCTAGTGGGCTTATGAGCTGGGCCAGGCTAGTGAGATGAAGGTGTCAGTTCCCCTCCATGGATGTGAACACTTCTACCTCCTCACCAAACCTCTCCAGGAGCCACTTCCACCCAACACACCAGGTCTCACATATTAAAAAGTTAGGAAGGCACTACTGAATTTTAAAGTCCATTCAATTTTACTGCCAGCTGAAATCATGTCTGTATTAAAGAATATTCACTTTATGATTTTTTTTCTTTTTTTATG
>VUQG01028551.1:9451-28918 GCA_015106755.1 Etia nguti | reverse complement strand
GCTGCTTTTCGCGCTTCCTTAAAGGATGGCAATTGGGTTGACCGCCTCCCGTGGGTTTTGCTTGGGCTGCGCTCTGCGGTTAAGGAGGATCTCGGCGCATCCCCAGCTGAACTAGTGTTTGGTCAGCCCCTCCGCGTGCCTGGAGAATTTTTGCCCGAGAACCCTCCCCCCTGCTTCAATCCATCTGTGCTATCCCTCAACCCGCTTTTGCACTCGCTTCAGGTTCCTGGTCCGGTGCACCATTGCCTGCCTGACACTTTTGTTCCAAAGACTTTAGAGACTGCTAAGTTTGTTTTTGTCAGGCACGATGCCCACAGGACGCCGCTGCGTCCGCTGTACGATGGCCCGTTTAGGGTTATTGAACTGGGCCAGGTGGCTCCACTCACACCCAAGTAGAAGGGAAGTGTTGGGGTGGAGATTTTGGCGCTTATGTATGTGGAGTTCTGGGAATCCGTTAATAAAGTTGGAGTGAGACACTGAGACCTCTCCTGTCGTCTTTACATGCCTCCACAATATCAAAATATATATTACATAATTTCCTTGGGGATTATTAAAGTATTCTGGGTCTGATATTCATGTGGAAACTATCCTAACATTGTCATAGCCTATTTTAATTGTATTTATACAGTACTTTATACCAATGAAAATGGGATTATTTTACAATGTGTTTACATACTGCTTAGAAATTCTACTCCAGCCTTTTCAAATTTTCTTTAAAAAGTATATCCACTGTGTGAAGGAAAATGTGGGATAATTCACCGTCAGTTGAGAGGTTAAAAATTATGGTGCACATCTTTACAAAGATACTAAGAGAGTAGCTCACTGGAGCATATCTTGGGCCATAATACTGATGTGATGGTTTTATTAATATGAGAGATGATCGAAAGCTGTCAGGGATGATGGATGATGCAGGAAGTAAACGGTCAGATGGATTCCTTTGCCTCGCCATTTATCTGTCTCCAGAACAGCTGTTTATCTTGCCGAATGGGCGTGGGTGCCTCGAGTTGCTGAGAAGATGTGATGTGAGTGCTGCCTATACCCCCAAAATTACTAAAACTTGCTTGGGGAAGAGCCAGTTCAGCAGCAGCAGTATACATCCTGTATGTGCTCAACGGACGTTCACAATACCACTGAGGCTGTCGTGGTTAAAACACAATTACTCTGTTATGCTCAATTAGTCTTGTAATCACACTGTTGTAATTTCTGCAGCAATCAAAGTGCATTCTACAAAGCAAAGTCGGTCATAAAATATTGATTGCATCTATACTGTATGGTCTAAATCTTAGCTCTCACAGCAACAAGCTTCTTTTTTTCAATTTGACTGAATCTAATTGTCATCAAGTTGGTATGCTCACCATTAGGCTAACTGTTATGGAGATGCATTTTACATAAAATATCTAACAAGCTCCACATGGTAATAATTGAGAGCACATTGTGATAAATGTTTATTGTTTACCAGCCAAGGCAGACAAGGTTGAGTCAGTGGAAGTGATCTGAGTTCATGTCATGGTATGCTGTGTACAGGCTAGGTTAGGACCCAAATGCAGGTCTCTGAGACAGAAAACGTAACTTAAAGAGGCAGCTTTATTGCTGGAAAAACAAGCTAAAGATAAAATACATGAACACTAAAGAAAAAACAAAAGGCAAACTAGAACTACAATCATACACTTGGTATATAATCCGGGGAACGCAACAACAAACAGGGGAAGACTGAGGACTTAACTGGGACAAATCTGGCATAATGAGACAAAGGGGAAGGAAACTATACCCAAGCACAAAAACCATAATTGATACAAAACCAAGGAATACTAACAAAACTCAAAAACACTTGAACACTGGGTCACCAGACCCAGGACCATGACAGTGACCCTTCTCTAAGGGCCGACTCCTGACAGCCCAAAAACAAAACAGAGTTCGACCAGACCCGGGTGGGCGGTGGGGGGTCAAAATACCCTTGGGTATGATACTAATGATTGACTTGAATGATTTTGTGAATGGGTGAATGGGGCTTGTAGTATAAACACTTTGAGTTCTCAGGGAAAGTAGAAAACCACTATATAAGAACCACTCAATTTACCAAACGAACACAACAACACACAAACTGTCCAAACCGGTTAGCCTATAAAATTCTCAGTGCTTTTCAATATGATTGACTCTGCTGCCAAGGGGTCTAGATTTTTGGATTGCATGTAAACCTTGAGTTGTGTTTTGTCTTGTTTTTCAGAAAGTGGCACAACATTGTTGAAAAATTGTCTTATTAAGATGACAGTGCATGCTTGATACAAATAATGCATTGTCAGCATCACAAAGAAATAATTAAAAAAAACAGCTAGTGTCAACTAAGTTCATAAATATATTTATATTTCTGTAATGATATGTCAAGGTCATAAGTCATGATTATGTTGTTAAAAAAAAAAAAGTCCATTTAAACATGTGTTGGGTAATTTTTTTTCATGTATTAAACTCTTTTTATTGCATTATTGCTGTATTGTTTCTCACCCAGGTTGTCACCTGAAATTGTGGAAAGTGGTAGGCTTATCAAAGGAGGAACTCAGGTTTCCTATGTACTTTCTGCCCTCTGGACTCTGTCCTGGACCTTTCTACACTTGCCCCAGTGGCTCTCACCTCTAAAATGATGGTAATCAATTCAAGACATGGCAGGCTGAGAATGAAATTTCATTCTCCTGTATAATAATCAGCTGTACACCACTTTCATTATTGCAGTATAACAACTTGATGTGTGTCATCTTGCTTCATGGATATATAAAGTTGGGTATCATCTGCATAGCAATGTAAATTTATACAATGCCTTCTAATAATACTGCCCAAGGAAAGTTTGTGTAATCTAGATAGAATTGGTCCCAGCACAGAACTCTGTGGAACTCCATAATAAAACTTACTGTGTGAGGAAGACGCCCCTTTTACATGAACAAATTCATGGTTAAAATTGAAATGAATCTTATGTGTAAGTTCACTAAAGAAGATCTGTAGTCACACATCTGTCTGCTTCCCAGGTGTTTGGTGGCTAATCTAAGCATTACATCACTTCCACTTTCCCACGCTTTCAAGCTCATTGCGGCAGCTCGGGTCCAGTCCAATCATCCTTCTGCCTGCCTTCTTCAGCCCAATCAGCCTCCGCTCTGCTTACTTTAAATCTCACTGATTATCTGCCATTCTCCCTCACAGACGCCTTCGTGCGATCCACCTTTCTTCCCATCTCCACCTCTCCCATGTTACTTAGGCTCTATCAAAGCCTCCATCTTCATCTCCACCACCAGCTTCTAGACTCCAGGGGGGGTGGTGCCCTAATCCCTGTCACTGCTGGGATTTCGTTCTGCTGTGATGGGCCATCAGAGTCTAATCACCAAATAGCTTAATTGAATTCTGTGTATCAATAAAGCATGTTCAATTCCTTCTAATGATTTTTCCTCAGTAAAATGTGTAAAAAATGATGAAATAACTGCTTAACACTTAACAAGTAAGCCCTGTAACTCCTCAGGAGTTGCATAATATTGTCACCTAATAGAACTGAAAAGTATTTTCTGCCAGGTGATGTTGTATCCTGGGTCAAACTTTTTAACCATTTGCATAAAGCCCTGCTTTTCCTCCATCTCACCGCATCAGTAATTTCCATCCACTGTTTGCTCTTCCTGTTATATGGGGCGCACCTAGAGAGTGCTCCAGGGACGCTCAGTGGAGTCATATGTTTACTTTGGGTGACACCACCAGCTGCTAGTATTTCCTCCTTCATAGCCTGGTTGGACTCTGCGGTGTGTTTTTGCCTCAAGTGGTAAAATATGTTTGTTTTTTCCACTGCAGGGAAAGTTTTCTTGCATATTTTGCCAAATACTGTGCTTTGTTTTAGATTTTTTGAAGTAGCTCCTTTTTTAGATATTAAAAACATATACCCAGATTTATCTTGTTGTCATACACACTACTGAACATAAACACATGATGTTACTATAGCAATGATATCACGATGTGACATTTTTATATCACATAAAAAGTTATATTGTATTTTTGTGGACAAAATCATCCCCGCTGGGAAAAGTGTGGCCAAACCTTCCGCTTTCATAGATGTGGTCACACACAAAAGAGCTTTGAAAGTATTAAAACTGAACGTTTTGATTGATTTTGGGATTAGGCGGTTAGTTATGTTATTTCATCATATGTTAGAAGGTGTCAGGGGGCATTCTGTCTCTGAAAATGTGAAGTGAGATAATTGTGATATTATAATAGGGTTCAGGAAAGACTTTTATCAAGTTTCTTGGCCCACATCACCAGACCTGTACCTAATGGCTTCAGTAGTTATGGATGTTCCTTGGTGTTGTTAGTAGTTGTTATGGCTGTAGCTGCCATAGATGGCAACCATGTGGATACAGGTCACATAAGTAACTGAGAACGACTAACAAAAATATGAAATAAATGTCAGTGAATTTGTGTCAGTTTGACCATGAAACGAGACACTAATATGCATTTTACATTTTAAAATATCTTTGAGAAATATCCAGTCGTTATTACAGACAGCCTTTCTTTATTGGCTAATTTTAGCCACTTTGAGCTAATGTGCATACCAGGCCTATTAGTACTGTAGCATCACAATGTCTCAGCATGAAGAAGAAAGTATTATTTAGTCTTTCCAAAGTTGTAGTCTGGTCTTATCAAACAAGAAAAACCTTAAAACTATTCTCACATGGAATTTCATCACCTTTGGACAGAGCCACGGTAGCTGCTACCCTCTTCTGTTAAGCCTCTGTGGTTCTCATGTAACTCTTGGCAAGAAAGTTCATTTCCTAAAATATCAAACAATTCCTTTAAGTCTGCATGTATTATATGTTTATTATATGTTTTCATGCAATTACATGATTTGTGGATATTAAAATGAACTTAGAATACTTGCACCTTATTAAATATTAAAAAGCTGATGATGTGATTAAAATTGACTGTCTACATCAGCAGTGTTTACTTAGCTAACAGCACAAAGCTTCTGGCGTTGTTACCTGACTGATGTGCTGATATGCTCCTCACAGGTGAAGTTTTTGACTACCTCGTGTCTCATGGGAGAATGAAGGAAGTTGAAGCAAGAGCCAAATTTCGACAAGTATGAACAGGTGTCAACGTTACACCAGTTGTTGCATTTTCTTGTCGGTACTTCAAGGGTGTCTGTCTTCCTATGTTCACAGATTGTTTCTGCTGTCCACTACTGCCACACGAAAAACATTGTCCATAGAGATTTGAAGGTGAGGAAGCTCAGAGCAATGTCTTGGGCAACTTTCAGAGATGAGGGATTAAGGCTACTCTAGGACTAGAAAATTTATTTCACTGACAGATTACCCTGAACTCAAAGTTATAATCTCTGACTAGTCTTAATCTATGTCTCTGTAAAGGGTTTTTAGTCACCCTGATGAGTGAAGAGGGTGTTTTTTTTAAATATGGGAGGGTAGGATGTGCAAATGCACAGTGGGCACAGTGACATATATATAGTAAAAGTCATGTCCAGTATCTGTGTTAGTGGATAACACACAAGTGCAACTTCCCTCTCCCCATCTGTCCCCTTTGCACTCTTTTTAATTAATACAACTTTATTCTCATTGTACTCTCTTTTCTCCCCCATCCATCTTTTCTGTTCTTCCTTGTCCTTTCCATCCTGCTGTCCATCTCTGCTTCCTCCTCTGCATGAATGGATGTGTGAGTCAGGCAGAGAACCTTCTGCTGGACGCCGATGCCAACATCAAGATTGCCGACTTCGGCTTCAGCAATGAGTTCACCCTGGGCAACAAGCTGGACACGTTCTGTGGCTCCCCGCCCTATGCTGCGCCTGAGCTTTTCCAAGGAAAGAAGTATGACGGGCCTGAGGTAGACGTCTGGAGTCTGGGAGTCATCCTCTACACGCTGGTCAGCGGCTCGCTGCCCTTTGATGGGCAGAATCTGAAGGCAAGTGGAAGGGTGGAGGAAACTGTCCATCTGTTTGTCTGTCTGGGGATACTTGAGTTTTCCTCTGTGGTTTATTGTAGCAGTGATAGGTTTTCAAGTACGCCACAACATTAAAACCACTGATATAGTGAATAACTTTGATCATCTAGTTACAATGCAATCTTGGGCAAGGAAACCTTGCATCACAGTATTCATGTGAAAGTAACTTTGACAAGTACCACCCACCTAAATGGGTGGGAAGTGGGTTATTTGCAGACCAAACAGCCCCCCTGCAAATTGTCATTTCTTCCCTACAGCAAGACCCATACCACCTCCCATACCTCAAACATTACTCAAAAACAGGACAATTAGCTGCTGACTGAACATGCAATATCCTCTGATCCAAATTTAACCAAGCATCCTCTGAATGCACCAAATAATCCTGAACCACAGATGCTTGTTTTGAGGATCCACAAAGGATGCCCAAGGAGCATTCCAGTTCCAGACACCAATGGACTCCTGCAGAGGTCCTTTATCAGGCACACCAGTACAAGGCACACTAGTCAGCCATGTTGTGGCTGACTGGTGCATGCTTATTAAAATGTAGACAGTGTGGGTGGCACATACACATTAGACATTATAAATGCCACTACAGTCAAAATGCATTTAATTACAAAAGAAAGTTAGGATTGATTAGGAAGCCCTCACACTACTGAACTGATACGATTTAAAATGATTGTGTATTCAGTCCATATTTAATCAGCTAATAGACAAATATAAATGTTGCCATTCAGCTACTGAGGCCTCTAAAGATGTGCCATTTTCAAAAACTGTTGAATGCTGTAAAACGCTGACAACTGTTGTAGATATCTGGTCTGTCCATCTGGCAGCAAGTGGAGTGGTGTACTCTCTGTGCAGTTTCCACATTGCAGTAACAACAACCCCGTGATTATAGTGATTTCTTTCTTGCGTTTTGCGTTTCAGACGTTTTCTAGTGATAAAAATAAAAGAATCATAAATGTTAAAGCAAACGTGTGTATTTGCTTATACTGACAATATGTTCTGGAAATGTCACATATGATTTCAACAGGCTTTCACCTTTTAGTTTGCATCCAAATATGATGTCACATTTGACCTTTGACCTCACTTTTACATTTCACATTCACATGATTATATACAAAATGCAAAACCAATTCCATTTCTATTTCTGTTAAAATACTGCCCAGAGAGAGAGCTGCCTTGGCGGAGGTTTGGGCTCTCAGAGTGTTTCTTGTCGGCGCTGCATTTCTCAGGAAGGGGGCTAGTTATTTAATATGTCCAAAAAATACTTAGATACTGCTAAAATCCAACATGTGTTCTGATGCCAGAGAAAAGGATGTGGCAGAATTAGCTAGACTTTTCTTCAGGCAGCTTTGTCTTGGTTTGTGCAGCATGGAAGGACTCCATTCAGATGGTTTGTACACTAAGGCATCATCATCATCATCATCAGCAGCAGCAGCCTTCTCTCTGTTTGTTTTCTATAATATCATTACTCCGTGTAGTGGGACCTGCTGACTAAAAAATGAAAAATAGTACTTTTATCTCAAATGTAGTAGTTGGCAATGAATGCCTCCCTCCCCCCAGAGCTCCGCTAAAGGAAGAGTAGAGACAAATGTATGTTTAATTTCTCACATATGTCACTATTGCTAATAAACATGAATGACCTGTTCGTGTTCTTTTCGTATTATACTGAATGAAATATGGAAAGACATGTATTTGATGTGACCAACAGGAGCTGAGGGAGCGCGTGCTGAGGGGAAAGTACCGCGTGCCCTTCTATATGTCCACAGACTGTGAAGGCATCCTTCGCCGATTCCTGGTGCTCAATCCTGCCAAACGCTGCACGCTCGAGGTGAGCGTCGCAAAATCAACAGAGCAGGCTTTTTTGTCAAATTCACGCTAATGTGAAGCTCTTCTGTGTTTCCATTTCTACAGCAAGTCATGAAGGACAAGTGGATAAATGCAGGGTACGAGGGGGATGAACTGAAGCCTCATATAGAACCTGTTGAGGACTACAGTGATCCAGCTCGCATCGGTGAGTCAGTGGGCTGTCAGCCTGTCCACTGAGGTTTATGTAATTAGGATACAAGGTCATCAGTGTTTTCTTACCTTCATCTTTGTTTATTTGTTTGGTTCAGAGGTTATGGTCGGGATGGGCTTCACTCCAGAGGAAATCAAAGACTCTCTGCTTAATCAAAAATACAATGAGGTCACCGCTACCTACCTACTGCTTGGCCGCAAAGGCGATGTGAGTTCTGCAGATGTATCTTACTTGTATTTATTTTTTTATGCATATTAGCTGAAACACCAGGGTGCCTTGTCCTTGATTACCAATTATATGTACAAAAATGGTTAAGGATTGGGCTGACATTCATATGGATTTTCTAGTCTTGCTGACAATAAAGCACATTAACCTTTTTCACACAGCACTTTAATGCTTTATCTACCTTCCATCATCACACATAACCAATTTAGACTGTGGACTGTGGGATGAAGCTGAACCTGGTTTAAATGCACACAGAAAACATGCAAACTGCATACAAGAGATCCAGACCAAGAAGCTTTTGACTGTGAGGAAACAGTGCTAACCACTGCACCGCCTTTCCAGCCAGTAGGGTGGTGCAGGGGTTAGCGCTGGATCAGCAGGAATTGGAATCATTGAACTTTTCTTTCTAATATCCAAAACTCTTTAAAATGTATGACCATAAACCAGAGTTTGCACCAGTGTTTATGTTTGCACATACAAATTACAAACTAGTTTAGAATAGTGTGATGAAATACTGTGTATCTCCACGCTGTCTTTACCAGGCTTGTAGATAAACACCATAAAGTCAAGTAGCCCCTGGTTATTAGCAGCAGGGAAGAGTTTGATAACAGGATTTCTAAAATGATTTGCTCAAGTAACGTCATTAGATGGTAATTCTAACTTTGAAGTTTCAGTAGGTGAGATGTACTGTAGCCAGATAGCCACACATTCTCCTTAGCTCAGTCAATGTTGCAGTGCATATCGACACGGACGCTATCTGGCTAGGATCAATGCATCCAATGGGCCGAAATTAATATTATTTAATTGTTTGTTGTGTGTTTTCAAAAATCACTTTTTTCATATCTCCTCTCAGAGACCTTATTGGAAATTCTGACTCAAACCTTTGTTTCTGAAATCACTAAGTACCATGCCATCATCCTGCGACAGTCTATTCATCTTATCTCTTCAAACGCTCTGCGCTGTCACACTTTCTAACACCGTTCTATCCAATATCACTGCGACATTATAGGACGGCAGTGACGCCCGCACTGCTAGTAGCCTGTCCCTGGCGAGGGTACGACCCAGCCCCATCACCAACGGGACCAACAAGCACTCCTCAGCCACTGGCTCCTCCTCTTCCTCCACCTCTTCGTCACATAGCAAGACTCAGCGTAGTGCCTCCACCTACCACAGGCAGCGACGACACAGTGACTTCTGTGAGTCTCTTTTCTGAACTCTTTCTGAGCTATGATGAAACCTGGAACCACGAACCTCCTTGTTGTCCAGTGACCACAACCTGTCATTGGGTCTCGGCTGATATGAGAAGGAAGGTTTTCTAGTAAATTTGCAGTTATTCAAATGATCCAGGAGTGCTAAGTGTATGGGGCTTATTTAGGTCTGTAAGACCGAAGTACTGTTGTGAGAGCCCTGCTTTCACCCAGTCATCTACAGAATATTCCTTATATGAATTTCTGTGTGTCTGTGCTCTGCTGTCCTCCACAACAAAGGCGGGCCCTCCATGCCCGTCATGCACCCCAAGCGGAGCCCAACCAGCACTGGCGACCGGGAACTGCGGGAGGGAAGGATGCCTCCGCGCAAGGCTAGCTGCAGTGTGATGGGGAGCCGCAGCCTGCCTCCCTCTAGTCCAATGGTTAGCAGTGCCAACAACCCCAACAAGTCTGAAATCCCAGACCGTCGCAAAGACATGACTGCCACCACGGTAAGTGACACATTTACTCTTCAAGAAGCAGAAAGCTCGGCATCGAACCAAGGGCATCAAGAATTGGAAAATTTGTCTGCACTACTCCTCAGCAAGTATAGAGTTTTACTACTGTTAGCTCTGACATAAATAGTCATTAAGGTTGTATAGCTTCTTAGACAAGTTAAAAAACACAGACCTTGTGCTGTGTATAGTTAGAAGGACATCATACAGAGCTAAGAGCAGGAACAGCTCCACCTTCTTATATATAATGGAAAATAAGGAAAGGCATAAAAGAATTATTTATATAATGGTGAAGCTATGGCTTTTGTTTTCTTAAAGCTTCCAGTTCTATTTTCTCTGTTCAGGATCTTTAATATAAATTTTGTCTACCTTTTTTTTAAGGTAAATTTTTAGATACAAATCTTGATTTCATGTTGTTACAAGGTTAAAAGGGTTTGTTTGAGGTCTGTAAATTGTAATAAATATTGTGGCATTTAAAAAATGCATTCTAGATGCTTTATATTGACTCAGCCACAGTCCTGTCTGCTTCCAATGTAGCTCCAACAGATATCTTTGTAAAATGTCAAAGTTCATAACAGACCATGGATTTGCGTTACAGCACTAATAGTTTCACTGTATGAATCACAGTTTAATTTCCTCAACAGCTCTCTAAGCTAATATGTGTTCTGAAATTATTCTTCTCCTCGGATAGAATAACATCCCGGGAAGCGCCATGACACGCCGGAATACATATGTGTGCACCGACCGGTCAGGAACTGATAGACATTCTCTTCTGCAGAACGGCAAAGACAACAGGTACCGCTTTGTGACGTCGGTAGTCGTACAGATTCATAGAGAGATTAAGCAGGTAGCAGATATTTGGTAAAGCAGACAAAAAGTCATCAAGGCCTGAAACCATTAACTTTCAAAGGAAGGTGGATTGGATTTGTGTTTTTAGTCCTTTGTTCTGATAAAATTTATGAACTCAGGGCACCACAAGTCAGTGTCCTGGTGAGGGTTATGTCAGGGAGGGCGTCCAGCATAAAATCTCAGCTGAATCAAATATGCTGATCCTGAAGCAAGAGATTACCATACAGGATCAGTCAGGCTATCAGTCAGTGTGGTGCTGTTGACCAAAGACAAAGGAAGAGGAGAGGTGGAAGGCGTGTTGGGAGGCAGCAAAAGGAAAAGAGAAGGCAGGAATGTGGAGGTGAGAGGGCTCTAAATGTAAAGGGAGAGAGCTGGCTGATACAACGGAGATACGGTATCTGTGTCAGGATGGAAGTCTATAGGATGGCTTTGGACAAGAAGACGAAGTAAGTAAAGGCAGAGGCAAGTGGTGGACGTTGATGAAGGAAGAATGTTTCGCAGAGTTCAAGAAGGACTGAGATGGCTCAGGATGAAGTACAGGACAATATTTAAAGGAAGAGGTTAGCAAAGAAAAAGTAGGTAGTCAGGAAGAAGTAGAAAGTAGACAGGAGCAAAAGGCGTATGGCAAAGAGAAAGGTGGCAAAGGATAAGGCTTATAGTTAGCTGCATGCAAGGCTGGACACTAAGGAAGGAGAAAAAGACTTGTATCCATTGGCTATGCAGCGAGATAGAGCTGGAATTAAGGATGGGATAATTAAGGATAGAGATGGAAATGGGCTAACAAGTGACGAGAGTGTGCTGAGAAGATGGAAAGAGTATATTGAGGAGCTGATGTATGTAGAAAATGAGAGAGAGGAGCACAGATGGAGGAAAATTAGTGAAATAAGAAATGGAGGGGGTTAGTAAGGAGGAAGTGAGGGCAGCTTGAATGAAAAATGAAAAGGGGATCGGTCTAACCAACATACCTGTGGAGATATGAAAATGTCCAGCAGAGAGGGCAGTCGAGTTTTTGATCAGATTGTTTAACACAATCTGAGTGAAAGGATCCCCGAGGAATGAAGTAGAAGTGTACTGGTATGCTTTTTTTAGAACATGGGTGATGTACAGAGCTGTAATAACTATAGAGGGATGAGGTCAACCATGAAACTATGGGAAAGAGTTGTTGAAGCTAGGTAAAGAAGACAGGTGACGATCAGTGAGCACTACAGATGGGATGTTTGGTTTGGGATGGAGTATAGAGACGGTCAGAATGATGTTGTCTTGTTGATAATGTGGCCAATTTGCAAAATTAACTGATTTCTTTTTATACATTTTATTATCACTGTCGGCGTCTATCGTTTTTTATTACCACTATTCATCGGCAGCACGTTTCAAAGCTCAGTTTTTAAAACCTTATGATGTAACTACAGCCCAGCCCATGCAGCAGTATATTAATCACTAACCTTG
This sequence comes from Etia nguti, assembly GCA_015106755.1. Classification (NCBI taxonomy): domain Eukaryota; kingdom Metazoa; phylum Chordata; class Actinopteri; order Cichliformes; family Cichlidae; genus Etia; species Etia nguti. The sequence continues at coordinate 16,703 of VUQG01028551.1, read as the reverse complement.
TATTGTTGATGGATTATCTCAGTTGTTCTCCTGACTGAAAGTTTGGTCCGTTTACAGCATCCTGGCGACCGCATTTGTCCCTAACCATCGGGAACCCTCAACCCTAGCTGTGTAGCTAGCCACCACGCAGCACATCATTATATACCAGCTAGCAGTAACCCAACTGCTGTACCTTTTAATTGTGTACCCTTTAATTTTTTCGGAAATCCCTCAGTCAGAACATGGTGTATCGTCTTTAGATGGAAACTAGCGAGCTAACTCCCTGCTAACTTTGAACTCCGTTAAACTCCATAACCTGGTAGAACAGCCACACTGATCATTTTATTAAAGATGAATTTAGACAGTTTGTAACTCTCAGTGATGCTGCAGTGTTCGTCAGATTTTGGGACCAGAGACGGAGTTTGGACCCGGAAACGGCTAATGACGTCAGACTTAAAGACCGGAATATCAAAAATTATAAGTCAATAAGACATAATAGCTGACCTAGCTAAAGACTAAATCCTGTTTATTTTTCTTCTTTGCTCCAGTTCCCTGGGCCACCGCATGCCGGCAGCTTCTCCCTCCACGCTCAGCATTGCTGCAGCCGGAGCTGCAGGCTCCTCTTCCTCCTCAGACCGATGCCGCCTGACCCGAGGCTCCACAATCCGCAGCACCTTTCACGGGGGGCAGCTGAGGGATCGTGGTCCCCCGGTCTATTCAGCCCCGCCCACTTCACCCACTCTGTCGCACCACGACGCCAGCCCATTGACCCACGCCCGCACCAGGGCCACCTCCAACCTCTTCACCAAGCTGACCTCGAAACTCACTCGCAGGTAGATTTGCACTACGTGTGATCTGTAAAGTAGTGCTGCTGAATACAAGGAACATGACAGTTTCTGTAGCTTTGTAGGTCTTCATTAGGTGTGATGAAATCAAAACGTCTTTGATTTAACCAGGATAGTATTGACAACAAATTCTTTACAACGGCAGCCTGGGAAAACTGCTCTTTGTACAAGCTGCCTCTTCTGCAAGTGATAGGATAATAAATAATTAATTGTTTTCAATAGTTTATTGTTTAAAGTAATGACTCAAGATAAGAACATTTAATAGCATGACATATGTATGCCTTAAATATAAATGAGCTGTTTGGGGTTCTGGTATTGCTATTTTATTTTATTAAGAAGCTAATATACACATGTTTGTATGCTAAGCTAACGCCATGTTGGTATTATGTTGTGCTAATGTGACATTGGCAGAGTACTTGTGGGGAAATTTCAATTTAACAAAAATTTGACTTGTGGTCAAATTTAAGAATGCCATTTAAGTGGTAAACGTGATTATTTTAACTGTTGCACAGTGCTGCATTCATTTAATATTTAAAGTGGAGTTGTTTTGCTAATTTGCAACTCCATATTTTTAGGTTTGGACTCTACTACAGTGCATGTGTGTGTGTGTGTGTGTGTGTATAGCTAATAATATAAAGGATTTGACTTAATAGGATGTTGTATACCTAATAAGCTCATACAGTTTTTAAACTTTCAATTGCACAGTAGAATTTTCAGCACAGTAGAAAACAGTCTTTATTAATGAATCTATTACACTACCTCATAGTTAGCTACATCTGCATAGCTTTTATTCAATTTCCATATTCTTATATGGTTATTGAAAAAAGGACACAAGTCTCTCTCACATGATGTCGAGGGGAATGTTTTCATTTGATAACTTTTGTTTTTGTTTTTTGATTTTTTTATGGCTTTCTTTGCTGTTCCAGTTGGTGTAAGATTCTTATGAACTCAAACCAAGGACGTCAAATAAATTAAACAAAGTCATGTAGAGTTGATGTGAAGTTCTGTGTTTCATCTTGAGCACAGCCTGGGTATGGATCCATGCTTATCAAAACATTTTATCCACCCAGGCCTTTTGGCAAGCCCTGCTGCGGCCCTGGATTATCCTCTGCTCCCCTCTCCCTCCTAGTCATCATAATCACACATGTCTAATCTTATCAAACCTCAGCTTCATCCTTGCCAATCAGTTGCAGCGCTGCACTCTTTTTCCACCACTTGCTTTCCTGTGATTCACTTATACTCTCTCTTACTCCTCCCCCAAATCCCCTGCTCTTACCCTTTACTCCCTCTTTTTTCTCCAACTTTATGTCGTTCTGCTTTTCCCGTGTCATGGCATCAGGGTCAATCTTGACCCGTCCAAGCGCCAGGGCTCAAACAAATCAGTCTCGGGTTGTACTCTTCCACAAGGATCAAAAACAGTTAGTAAGTTTCCATGTCTCTCTCTTCTTTCTTGTCTGCCTGTGCTGCCCATTTCCTGTCTGCCTGCTCACACTGGAATTTGCTCAAGTTCAGAAATGCCTGACGTTTTTTCATACTGCTTGTCTGCATGCCTCGTGAATGGTCTTCATTCTGTCCAGGTCCCACACACTTGTTTTCAAGCATGGTTGCAATCAAGGAAGGATCAGTGTCATCGTCTATAAAGACTATAATGCGTCTGTTACTCCACTATCATCCCATGCATACCTGTAGGAATAGTGTTTCCACTTAGTGGTTGGTAGGGTGAAAATCATTAAATGTTTTCTCCGTGTGATGTTGAGTAAATGAAGTAAAGTAAGTAAAATGAAAGTGTTGTAACACAGAAGCTGAAGGACACTGTTTATATCTGCATGCTTTAGAAGTCGTGAGTGAGTGAGGAGCACCTTTGTGAGGACAAGTTGTTTTGCAACATCACATGCTTGTTGTTGCTGATGCTTGCTCAGTTCCACTGTGTAATATCCACTTGTTAATGCCGTCTCCTCTGAGAGTTGCGGGCTGGTCATGAGGCTCGTTGTGCACTGGTGGATTACCTCTTACGTTGCCTGTTTGTCCAACAGGGTCACAAATGAATCTGAGGGAATCAGGAGATTTGCGGTCACAAGGTAAGTACATAAGTTCTGCCTGTGTCGACAGCGTTTAGAAACAGAGGGGATGTCAGATGTCTGACCTTTTTTTTTCTTCTCCTGTTTTTCCCTCCCTCTCCTCAGTTGCCATCTACCTGGGTATCAAAAAGCGTCCGAGCCCCGGGCCGTCGGACGTGGCTGGGATCTGAGAGGCGGCGGGCGGCGGGACCCTGCGGAGGTGGTACTGGCTCTGCGGGAGGCAGCTCTCGGATGTGGCTGCCAGGTCCACCATGCCGGCCCCTTTCTGCTCTCCTGCACCCACGGCGTGGCAGGGGGCCGCGTGGCTTTCGAGGCCGAGGTGTGCCATCTTTCCACAGGCACCTCGGAGACTTCTAACGGGGTGCGCTACACGCGACTCTGGGGGGCGCCGTTAGCTTTTCGGGACATTGCCACCCAAATCTCTAAGGACCTTGAACTTTGATCGGGAGGGTGCATTTGCATACGAGTGCGTAGTTCCGTGTGAGTGTTGATGTGTGTGCGCAAAGGAAATCGAAAAACAAAAACAAAAAACCAGAGAAGAGGTGAGGGGCTGGACCCGAAAGAAAAGACGTCTCCTTCTGTCTCTTTCAAGACTAACCTGCCCCCTGCACGCACGCACACACACACACACACACACACACACTGATAGACACCCACCTGATCCGTAAAGTCATACAGACTAAAACATCCACCCCCCTACCCCCTTCTCTCTCCACCCCGTTACCCAACACAGCTCAGCTCTCCCTTCACTGAGCTACTGCTCCCGCAGGACCTGGATCAGATGGAATAAGTTGAATATTTTTTATTGCTACTCCTAGCCATAATGACTCTTTATTTTGTTATTTATTGTTCTGGTCATTGTTTTTACTCACTGTCACTTTCACCACTGCAGAAAATCACCTCCTGTCTGTCTGACATCCTTGTCCATCCTTTTTTTAAAACTCTTTTTTTATATGTCACCTTTACATTGTGTTACTGTTTTGTTTTGTTTTATTTTTAATATTCCCCCCTCACCGATAATTATCCTGCTGAAATAGTAACATGCACAAACAAGGAAATGGTCCAACTCAGCGATCAGACGAGCAGCCGCAGTGTTACGTTGCTTTGAGTCGGGTAAATACAGCAGTGACAAACACGCCGGATTAAGGTCAGGGGAGTGGGGTTGACGGGCCGTTGAAACAACCAGTCAGAAGCTTGAGTGGAGCACGGAGTTATGGCCTCTCAGTCACATTAGTTTCTCTGAGTGACGAGAGCAGACGCTTCAAATGTTGGTCAGCAGTAACTGTAAGGTCAAGCTCCATTTTTCAGTCTTCTTTAACACTAAATCAGTCCAGCTGATTTCCTCCTTTTATTATCCCAGCAAACATCTCAGTGCTGAGTTAGATGACTGTTCATTCTAAACATCTAACATGGGTTGAAAAATAGTTCCAAAGTGAAAAATGTGCTGATTACAAAGAGCTGACAAAACATTCTCACAACGAGGGAAACATTTCTTATCCTCATCAGCTGATCGTTTATCACAGAGAATCATCAACAAAACGCTTTTTCAGACATAAACAACGCGATAACTAAATAAAAGCTAATGCAGAAGGACAAAAACGATGATGAAATGCACTTTGATCCACAAATAAAACTGATATGAAAACATTCTGGAGAGGCGAGATCCAATCAGAACTAATGAAGTTGTGCAGAAGTGTAGAAAGGTTAGATGCGCATATATGATCTGCCGCTGTGAAATGGTACAACTACGTTACAACTAGCTGTCATGCTCCCTGTTTCTTATGAAAATGTGAAAATCAAAATATCCAACGCTTGGGAGGAAGAGAAGAATAGACATGTGGACACATTTTGGATTTGATGTCACAGAAAAAAATCCTTTGGAAATGGTGTGGAGCAACTGTCACCAGTGAAAACACGAAAAACTAAATGTAAAATTTATGACACCTAAATTATGACTAATGCTTTAGTCAAAAGACTATCACCAAAACTAAATCAAAATTAAGCTGTCAATCACATGGTTTGAAAAAAGGGAAGACAGATGGTGCTCTTTTCCCATTACCAGTAGCAACCAAGTTATAACCTCCAGTACATTAAAGTCATGTTCAAGCGCCAAACACTGCAGTTCTTCTAGTGGCCACTTGAGGCAGGCTCCAAATGGGAATCAATCTCCATAGACTCGCATATTAAAATCCTCAACTTCACAGCACTAAAAAGCATGCTTGCACTGTGGTACAGAAACAGCGTTGGCCTTTACAGACCCTATCTATAAAAAGTGTAAGATGGGTAAGAGGTTACAGATGTGCCGACACAGGCAGCTGTAGCTCATTGGCGTCTGCAAGGGCCAATCTTTGTTAATATGAGGTACTGAACTGGATCTTTGAACTATGTTTGTGGTACTGGTACCTTTTGGATAATTTATAATGAAATAATCTGGCAAATAATATAGAATTGTTTGAATAGTCCAAAAACCAATAGGTCAGCCACAGAGGCTATATCCATGTTTTACTCTGTATGACCTGTATACAGTCTTTGTTTGTCCGCTGCAATAATGTGTGGGCTAAAAGTAAAAGGCTCTAAGATTCTATTAAGGCAGCTGTCAGAAAGCTACTATTGAGGCTTCAGAATGCAAAGCTAAAAACCATTTGCTGATTTCACTCTGGCTATATCCATCATTTATATTTCAGTATGTTTGCTGGGATAATGGTCTTAAATTATTACATACGATAATTCAGTGCAATAAGTTGTCCTTAATGGCCCTCTATAATAAGTATAGGAGCTAAAATTGGCTAAAATCAATGCCTTTCAGTATTTGTGACTGACCCCCAACCGAGTCATTTTGACTTTACCAACCTTCACTTTTCTTCAGCAGCCTTGTAATAAGTCAGTTGTCATTAAAGCAGAGGTGGGCCGTCACTCACCCCACCACAAACTTAGAGAGATTCAGTATGTCTGGTGAATTTTCAGTACAGGGCAGCTCTTCTGCCGGTTCTATTCCGTGCCGTGCGATCTCACCTCAGTCGTGATCTCACTTTAGTCGTCGCCTCAGTTCTGTCGGTGGGAAGCGCCAAAAAGTGGATCGGCCAAGCAGCGCAAGCTCTCGGATTACGCACTCGCCGTCACACACACAGAGGTGGCGTGCACTCCTCTAACGCCCACCCTCTTTTTCTTTTTTTTTCTTGTGGTACAGTGTATTAACTGCTCTGTCCATTACTGATGACCGTGGGGATCAGGGGAGGGGGGAGCGCTCTGTATTCAGAAAGGCACGACGAAGGCAGTGTGGGCAGTGTTTTCTTCTTGTTAGTCCAGTTGCCTTTAAAGTGAACTACCCCCAGCGCCTTCATACAATACACATTTAATGTAAAAAAGAAAAAAACAAAAAAAAGAGAGAGAGAGAGAGAAAAGTGCGAGAGCTTTCTATTCTCCCTCCCTGTTTTTAGTGAATAATGTACTGTGATATTTGCGTAGGCTACAGAGATCATATTGTTTGGCTGCTGATTTACTGTTAATACTGTCTCTCAGTTGTGGCTTTGCTCATGGTGACCTACCCCCACCACCCAGCCCCACCCCATTCCATTCCCACCCCTACATTTTACAGGGATCGCTGACCTTCTGTTTGCCGCCTCCATACGTACCGCCAACTTTATCCAGTCGAGCATTCGTCTTTCTTTATTGCAGGGAAATGGTCAGCCATCATCCACTCTCTCACATTGTTCTACATTTTTCAGTCCAGTTTGGTGTTTGCTGTTTCACGTAGCCCAGCAGGGGAAGTCGATGTTGACCTGCCCTCCCCCTCAGGGTGAGAAGCAGACACCAGAGTGGACACCAGGAGTCTGTCCTTGTCCTCTCCCTGGACGTTTCTCATTGTGGTGTATATTAGCATTAGGTAATATAGACCTCAATGCACTTTGCTTTGACTTGAATCAGCTCCTTCCAGTGTACCTGTATAGGTAATACCCAGAACTAGCCACTGGAAGGCGCCAATGTCTTAAATGTGAAACACTTCAATTTGTGGATATTTGCACAGGTACTTTATTTATTTTTTAGAATAATATCATTAAAAAAACAGGATTTATATCAGTCAGTTGATGGCTGTATATAAAATATATGAATATAGTATATATCTTAGAGCTCAAGGTTTATTTATAGCTAGAGCAAGGGAAGTAATTCTAGATTAAAGCAGTTTCTGTCAGTGATAATGGGGAACAAAACCAAGCTGCAATCTTGCATGAGTTCAGAGTTTGGGTTATACTGGAAAAAATGAAATGTGATGCACATCTTGGACTGGAAGCTTTGTGAAATGCAGACACACACAGTCACTTTTCAGACTTGAGTTGTTAAATGAAATACCAG
>VUQG01028539.1:0-31680 GCA_015106755.1 Etia nguti | reverse complement strand
GCCATCCGCTTCTCCAGAGGTTGTTTGGTTTCCCCGATGTATAAATCCTGGCAATCCTCCTGGCACTTAACAGCGTACACTATGTTACTCTGTTTGTGTCGGGGGACCCGATCCTTGGGGTGGACCAATTTTTGGCGCAGCGTGTTTTGGGGTTTAAAAGCCACAGAGACCCGATGTTTTGAAAAAATGCGTCTCAACTGCTCCGATACTCCTGACACATATGGGATCACTACAGGTTTTCGCTTGGGCAGCGGTTGTCCTTCTCTCTTGAGAATGCATCAAGACATTATAGTCAGTAGCTTAGCAACAGGACGCAGTCCAAACTTTTCTAAGGTGATTTTAATTTGTGTGTGTGTGTGTGTGTGTGTGTGTGTGTGTGTGTGTGTGTGTTGTTGGAATCAAGGCGTGCTATCACAACACGCCTGAGAAAATATCGTGATCTAAATACGGGTTTTTGTGTGCAAACTCTTCAAAGCGCTGCACACTGTCAGGAACTCTTTGAGTCTTGTTTGATCTCTCAAACAGGGGTGAAGATGGTTATTAGCGCAGCAGTAATGAGCTTTCATTTTTCTTACCCGGTGCTCGGTTCGTCGGCCCTCTCTTCCCCCATTCCTCCTTCATTCGCCCTTTTGAAACCTCTGCCTCTCACGCCGGGCATGTTTTACCTTGTAATAGGGTGGATGGTGTAAATGGTGCCTTGTCGTCCTAATTACTATCACCCTCTTTGATTTCAAGGACCCACATTATGGCTGCTTTTTGTTGTTAATGAGACTTGTACCTTGTCACTTGGGGGAAGGAATACAAATGGTGTCGCTCAGGTCACCTTGACTTCAGTTCAGTGATGGGAAAATGTTGTAAGATGCGTGTCTAAAATGTGAAACCAAAAGAGTTTTTAATAGTCTGCTCTCCAAACTCTCCAGCATCACAATTTAAGTTTACAGAGTGCTTTTATAGTCAAAGCAAGAGCAAAGTTTCATCTTCCAGTTGCTGTTAATGTATCATTACTCATACAAATGTTAGCCCCTAGCAACCAGCAGGTTGAGTGCAGCTATCAGCTGGAACCAAGTTGTAGAAGGGTGTTGTCCAAACTTATTATGAAGTCCAACAACTTTGCTCCCTTTCTCAAGGTCTCTCATTTTTCTCCTGTCATGTGTGCATAAAAAGCCTTTTTTGTAATTTGACATAGTACTACTTAAAAGTCTTCAGTCACCCCTCATTTCTTTAGATTTTGTTTCCACAGAGCCAGACTTGTAACTTCACTTATATTCAGTCCAGTTCTTAACCTTTTTCAGAGGAATGTTTCCATGTTTGCTAAGCCACTTAAAACTGACCCATGAATAATGCAAGCATTAAAAAAGCACTTAACTCAAGGGATGAAGCAGCATTGTGTCTACACATAACAGGCAACTTAGCAAACAACCAATTAAATAAATTGTATCTTTGTTCAGGGGCGGTCGTAGCCTGTTTGGTGCCCCGGGCGAACACTCCCTCTGCCTCCCCGACAGAGAGAGAGTATGCAAATGGCTAACAAACAGTCATTATAATTCATAATACATTGAGAATATAAGACAAATCAACAATACAGCTCTTCCAATTAATGGCTAATTAATATTGTGCTGAACACAGTCCAAAAGATTCAATAAGCCACATCAGTGTCTACTGTCTGTCTACTGTTTACTATCATAGCCAAGTGGCTAACAAAGGTAAACAGAAGTTTTCACTATCTCTACTAATGAATGTTATCTTGTTTCAGGATACATGTGATACATAATACCTGCCATTATCCAAAGACACATCTGCTTACCTGTATCTTTTGCTCATTTCTCCTCTTCTTTTCTCTGTTTTTCTAAACTGAGGACCTGATGGCTTTGACCTTTTCTTGTCATCCTTCCATCAGTAATTTTGCACTTCAGTATCAACACCCAACCCCACAACAATACCTAACAGACCTACACCGTAGTGCACAGATTCGGTTTGTATAGGGGTTTTTTTCTGGGATTTCACACAACCCATGAAAAATAATGAATACATAATGGGCTTGGATTGACAATATTATGAATGAAATGTGCACTGCAAGCAGCAGGCACACTTCGCAAATGGAGGGCACCTTTACTCCCTGCAAATTGGCAATAGAAAACCGATCGGTGCCCATGCAATCCCCAAAATGCGCTGGCATGATGTTGGGGCAGCATGGGTGCGATCAACTTTTTTTTTGCCGATGCCATGATGCTGCCCCCACCAAGATGCGGCAACCTCCCATGTCGCCCACATCAGAAACCGCCACTGTATACATCTATGTATTGTTATCCCTTTGAAGTCTTCCAGAGCTCAACTTTACATTTTTAGATGCTGTAGTGCCATTTTTTGGAGCATTTCAAGTTGTGTCAGTACACCCGTTATATCCCAAATTTTAATAATATATATATGTATTAAGTCCATAGTAACCACATAAATTTCTAATAAGTGCAATAAACTACAAAGAATTTGCTTTTTTTGGTTTATTTTTACACATTTTTCTAGTTACAGAAATGTCACAAGCATATCCCTCAAAACTGCGAATGCAAAAAAGTTGCATTAAACTGCAGCAAAAACAAAAATAGATATTATTGTGCACAATTTGCACAAAAAAAAAGCATGTGCATCAAAAAAAAAAACAATTTCCAACAGTGCAGTCAAAGTTCTAAGTATCCCAGGAACCATACAAAGTACAAATGTACCAGAGCTGGCAAAAGTACAGACATTCTGTATTTCAGTGGGCTTATAAATCTGAGTCCCTTTGAAAGTGCAAATAGCTCTAACACACATCTAGTCTTCTCTGACCAGATTTCTGGTTTGCTCAAGTAGAGATCTTCATAGAGCACAAGTGGAAGTTCATCAGATGTAGTTGAGTGTGTGTTCCTCAATGGTTAACCATGGCTTAGAGGTACTTGTACTTCTCCCAACCAGCCATTTTTAAAGACTGGGGAACAACAACTGGTTGAGTAATGACCACATTGACTGAGAAACAACCTAGTGCTTCTTGGTGTCTTTAATGATTCACATGCACTTTACCAATCTAGTGTATTATTGGTATATTTAGTATGATGCAGTGAAGAAATAAATAACCTAATAATAACACTAACACTAATTAGATAGTGTTTAACATTTCTGGTTCTTTTTTAAAGCTTTCATAATGACTTAAAAAAAAGATGCATAGATACTTAGAAATTACTGGGGACATTGAAGACCATCATTTCAGACACTTAATTTCAAAATTTAGTGGTAGTGATGTTCAAGTGATGTAATGGTGGTGTAGCTTGTTAATAACTTACTGTAGAATTACAGTAAGAATTACATTAGATGCTTTAGATTAGATTAAATTAGATTTAGGCTTCAGGCATAAAGTAAGTCATTTTGTGGGGATCATGTTGCTGAATGCAAAACATGCCAGTACCATGAATAGATAGATAGATAGATAGATAGAGTTGGCTGAACAAGCCCCACCCTCAAGGAAAAGTAAAAATTCTTGTGAAGAACACTTGACCTTCAAGGAACCAAGGTTATAATCCAGAGCACAGCTGGTAAAAGAGGCTGACAGTTTACTCACTGAATTAATGACACAAGTCAAGGTCAAGTGCCAACTGATTATGCGCTCCATATGCAGCCAGGGGGAAAAAACAGACACAAATTCCTTTACACCTGGAGATGTGATTATGCACAAATTCTTAAGTCACATTTGGTTGTCTTTCCTTCTGCAGACTAAGAGCAGCAGTGGGAACCGTGCAAAAGGTATAGGCACGTGCGCTGCCACTGCATGCTCCTGTAACCTTAGCTCTCCGTTGGCAGTTTGGAGCCCAGCAGAGTGTGAGAAGATTGGTCACAGAGGCAAAGCAACATCCTGAAAACATGTAATCAGTATCTGGCTGCTGTTAATTGAGGATGTTAGTGCAGTGGAGTGGGAAATGACACAGTAACCTTCTTGCTCTGCCACAGATGGACTCCAGCACTCTAACCACAACCATCTTGCTTTCATTCTTTCCTCCAGCTTTCACCAAAAGATACCATAGCAAGGAAAGATGTACTGCTTCAGAGTGCCCCAGTCTCAAAAAGCTGTGATGTGTTAAAGAGTATTCATACCAACAGAGACAAAGGCAATATGTCTAATTAACATTTTAAAGACAAACTTGTCTTTTGAAAATATCCTCATCACAAACAAATTTATTTAAGTTTTTGAAATCTACCCATGCAGGATCTTTTCTTGCATTAGCTTAAGCTAGATGAAAGGGTGTATTTCATGCAGTTACAAAATTAGCAATCCTATCTGTCAAACACCTCTGAAAAATCAGACTCCCACACTGCCACCTACAGACATGTATAAGTATTTGGCGCATGAGAGGTGAAGACACAAGCAGCTCTGCAAACAATAATCAGGTGCTTGAAAATCCTGTTTAAAATTAATAAATATTAAAGGTTTTCAGCTACCTGAACTTGCATATACCAAGTAGTACCTTTTTTGATTTTTAAAAATGGTATCCTTGTACTTTATCCCCTTTGACAATTTTCCAAAAATATATTCCTGCTGTTCAAATCTCCATCATTGGTATGTCAGTTATAAATGATCCTGCAAAGAGCCTCAGTAGCCTTCACTCAGAACTAGTGACTTGTCAAAGACTCTTCTGAACTACTCTGCTCTGTGAAAAAGTTAATTCTGATAATGAAAACTTTTCAAAAGGAGAATATGAAGCAACTGTGACTCATATGGTAACTCAAAAGAAAATCACTTGATGAAAGCTGTAATTCAATCAGCAGCTATGCTTCATCTCTGTTACCTCTGGCAGCAGCAACAGCCTCCCGCCATGCGTGGCGTGCATGGTGTTTATATGGCAGGGATACGGTGCTAAGGATTCCAGCAAACAAACCTGCCTGATCCTCATCTGAATAGAGGCTGATTATCTCTACATGCAGACGCAGCATGTCATCAATACACAGCCAGTGGAAGTTTACCAGAGCCCCGAAGCTTTACAGCAAAACAGACATCACCACAACCCCACCACTGCCACCAAATTCACCATGAGCTCTAATTAGAAACATCCCTCATTCTCTCTCCTGCTCCTCCTCTTGGCTGATTTGCTTGGATCTCTTACAGGCAGGTGAGTTTTATTTCCACTGATAACAGCTCAGACTTGTGAGAGCACTGAAATAGTTCCATCTACCAAATAAGAGACACAAAAACATGCACATGCCACATGACACCACCTTGCTTGCTTTGCTGCGCTGGGTGTCCTCTCACAGGAGTGGGGGGAGGAGAGAGAGGGGAAATACTAATGCGCAGCCGTCAATTGTGATGACCGCCCATCTTTAGGCTGTAATGAAGCGAGAAAGAGAGTAATGAACTCTGCACATAGGCCAAAAGTACAACAGATGCAAACAGGATGCACAGACACACAAAGACAACGAAACAGAGATAGAAAGAGAGGGAGGTAGTAGATAACAAGGTTGAGGTGTGTTAACCATGAGGCTGATGGCGGAGACTTTCTCCAAAGAGTGACAGAGTAGCACACCTCTTGTTAATGCACTCTCAACAATAGCCTCTTTCCTATTTCAGGCCATTCTGCTTACTTTCCTCTGAGACACGGATTTATAATGTTTGAGTGCAAGCCTAAATGAAGCTGACTTGAAGCAAGCTCTAATATGAGCGTTTGAGGGATAAATAGCTGCCACCAAGCCATCTCATTAAAAAACAAAACAAAAAAAGAATGTACAGAGATGCATAAATGTCAAACACAAGTGCTTGTTTTTGGCTTACTGGCTGGGCAGATTGCATGGAAAGCAGAGGATGCAAACGTTCGGCTACACCAGCAGCTTAATGTTCTCTGTGTACGCAGGCAGGCACATAGTGGCACGAGAGGAAATTACTCTATCACAAGACCCCCCTCCTCCAGCGGATTTTCATTCTTAATCAAAAAGCTCATTACAGCACACACAGGTTGACTTGTCCTTTATATCCTGCAGAAATGTGATATGGCCACATCCGGAAGCTGATGCAATTATTGACAAGCAAGACAAAAAAAAAAAGGTGGCTTCAACACATTTCCATCAGTTGTATAACCTTGAACATTTACTTCCGTTCTGTGTAGTTTTCTCTTCTATTTGATTTTCTCATCGCTCCAAGAGTAACGGAATGAGAGCCACAGATGATAATGAAGCCTCTTTGTTCTGGCCTGCAGCTCTGATGGCCATTGCTGCAGCTCCTAAAGAAAGTCATTCCATATTGGGTTCCATTTGGCAAAATGGCCCATCATCTTGATGCAATGCATAACCCCTGCCCCAAATTTCTCTTTTAGTCCCCTAGAAACCTGGATGCTATGTTTTGTGATCAAAAAGCCCCTGGAGGCAGTGATAATGCACCTAATGTATAGCATTGTTGCAGCTGAACCACTGTGGAAAGCAGGAAAAATAGACCGGGAAACTGAACAATGATGTATGTAGAAAATTACTTTCTAATTGAGGCATATGCCATGGACATGACAGATAAATTAGCCATTGTCAAGGCATTCAGCTGTGGCGCGTCACTTTTGGGTTGTGTGTCTCAGCATTCCAGCTGAACGTTTTGTTTGTGGTTGGTCTGTCTTTTTTGTTGATGCTCATCCTCCATTCACTTCAGACTCAGAAACCATGACTAATACTAACCACAGATTTTTTTTTTTTAGTATGCAACTTGTATAAAAGGTCACTTACATTTAGTTAGGCATTTCTGTTGACAAGATATCTTCTAACTGCTGGGTTTTGGCAACAAATGTGACTGTGAAGAGTATACAAAGGTACACTTTTTTGCTTTGTTTTTGTTCTTTTATTCTCACAACTCACCTTTAAAGTAATTAATTACTGAAGAAGAATATACAGAGTTTGGCATCTAGGCTTCAAACTCACAAAAATGATACACATAAATTTAGAGAGTGATAAGTAAACATCTGATCCGAGCCTATAAGTTGATGCCTAGGTGGTACAGTGTTTGAAAGAGCAGACAACAATGCAGGGCAACAGTGGTCATGAGGGAAAGATGGGAAATTTGAAGCTTAAACAGAACACTAAATTGAAGCAGAATGCTCAGTCTATGGCATATGAGGATAATCTTAATTATTATCCTGAAAAACATAGAAAAACATAGAAAATTCCATTCAAATATACAGTTCTTTTTGTATCATCTAAAGTAACGATTTAAAAATGTAGTAAGGAAAAGATATAATCCCCAGAACCATCTGTAGCATCTGGAAACAGCTGGAAAACAAGAAATATTATACCATTATGCTGATGTGTACAATTTTTTTGTTCCACTCATTAAGGAAAGAGAAAACAAACTTGTGTACAGGAGTGTTTAATGTTTCTTTCTCTAAACAGATGGCGACACAGCTTATTGTGTCATGACTCTATCCAGCTAACTTCTAAACAACTGGGCTCGGTTTACACAAAAAGCACAAAAATCCTTTGGTGGAACTTACACAACAAACAAAACTGTGCACAACAGACGCTTTGTGAAATTAAGCCAAACTTGTGAACTATTGCAGCTGTTAGGATGGACCCACTGTGGTCTCTCAGGGCGTTGTTTGAAAAATGTGAGCATTATTATCGTGTGTGCTGGAGGTGCTATTGTTTTACTGGATCCTGTTGGGCAGTTTTTGGATTTATGTTTAAAAAATCTCCAAGCTGTAGTCCTACATAGATAGACAGTACAGTCTGAATGATTCTGGAACAGAAACACACAATGTGAAGATTTAACTTTGCATAATAAGACGGCTGTGTTAACAAGAGATTGTGATTGTGATTACTATAGAATCAGTCGTTTATCCTTAAATAAAAACAGAGGCAGCACAATAAGACCTCATCTAGTACCTCATCTACTACCTCTGTCCTTTATGATACGCAGCCCATAGTCTTTCAGTGGGAGCTGTCAGGTTCCAGTCAGAGCTGCTAGGCATGTGTTTCTAAATGGAAGTAAGTATAATTACAGGATGACGCAGGCAGGTAGCAGCCAGCCAGGCAATCATTTTCCCTGATTGAGACAGAAAGTTGAGGTCTGAAAGGCCATCGGTGTGTATGCCCACAGCAGGTGCAATCTGACGCCTCAATAAACCTGGCTGAAATTAGAAACTTCTCAATCTGTTCTGCATAGCTCTTGGACGTGGAAGTGACGCCAGCATTGATAGGCTGAGTCTGAGTTTGTATGATGATATCTGCTTTAATGTCAGGAACGCTCTCCCATGTTTCTGTTACTGCTCCCCATTGTAACATTAGTCACTTTGAAACAGGCACAGCTGAGCCAAGTTATTTGATGCATAGGACATAATTGAATTTATTTATTTATCCAAAGCAATAACAGAATGTATTTCCCAGGTGAGTTGTGAGGGTTGCGTTTCACCGAACAGAATGGGAGATTTACAGTGCAAGAGCACAATTACAAGCGCACCAGAAAAATTCATGCATCAGACGGAACAGATATTCCAAATTAAATTTGTTTTTTCTTCACCTTATGCGTCACTGCAATATTGCAATGTTTTGCAACTAATTAATCATGACTTGTCTTTGTCTCAAAAGAATAAGTACACCCTAGGCATTATAAATCATTTCTGCTGGAGATTGACACTGATCGTACTAATCCCTTTATGTA
This sequence comes from Etia nguti, assembly GCA_015106755.1. Lineage (NCBI taxonomy): Eukaryota > Metazoa > Chordata > Actinopteri > Cichliformes > Cichlidae > Etia > Etia nguti. Next base: position 23,036 of record VUQG01028539.1, on the reverse strand, counting down.
TTCTGCATCTAATCCAATCCATACACCACAGATATGGTGGAATACATTACAGTAATGTTAGAATAACAAAAACATACATTATACATTACAAAGATGGGGTTAAATCTAATGCTTTTCACTGTAGGAGGAATTTATTAAGCATAAAAAAAGTGTTTTAGTCTATCTAATCCACTCCATAAGGAAACAACATGAAGCATTTTCACAGCGATTGAACAACTGCACAGACATATCTCACGTGCTTGACTTTAGAAGGGTCAGTTCTCCACTGTCAGTTCCAGATCCACATAATCTGGAGCCCTAAAGACAAAGGCTGAAAGCTTCTATCGTTTTAAAAATCTTCATTCCTTTAGGCCTAATCCACACGAAATAAGATACATGTGCCACAATCCTGACCAAGGTTTATTCCAGAAACAATGCTCTGTTCTGTAAGCAGATTAGGCATTATAGACACCAGGTTCCCCAGGCGATGTTAACCTTGTGCTGTGAAAAGCACTACTGATGCCGAGTGTGAAATTAATAAAGAGTAAGAGAGAAGCATAAAAAATCCACAACTTATATGTTATGTAGCAAAAAGTCTGAGCTTCTGTCAGAATAATGATTATTTGTTACACTGAATGTAATCTGATCTCACATGTTCTTAATAATTTAAATTTGAAATGGCTGCATACTTATATAAAGGAATCTGGTAATGTATGTAATTTTCAAAATCTGCTAAATTATATGACTATAACCCCATATTTATTTAGAAGGGTGATCATTTTCTAAAAATTGGGCTTGTCTGATTAATAATTTTTAAATTTGAAATTAAATTTCCTTGTTTGAATAATAACTTGTTCAAATAAAGTTCAAATAATTGGGAATAATTACTGAATAAGTTACTGTTTCACTAATAGATATCTTTCCAAATCATACAAATCTTTTCTTGTTGTAGTGACTTGTTGAGTTTGCCAAAACAGCTCCAGGTCTCACACAAATATTTTTTCAGAACTACAATCACTGGGCCTTAATCTGCTGAGAAACAGACAGCTTGTCCACTTGCATCTTATTGCAGTTTCAGGTTCTTGTGTGGGAGCAGCAGTCACCCAATATCAGTATATAACATAGAGTGTCGATATAATATGACATAAAGTGATGCACTGAGTTAATATTCGAAAGCTGTAAAAAAAAAAAGAAAAAAGAAAAAAAACATCAAACCCCTTTGACATGGAAAATTACAAATTAAGAGGATGAAAGCAATGGAGTTTTTAAAAACATAGATGAAATGGCAATAAGGCAAACCTCCTGGCAAGATTCTTGAAATAGCTGTCATTCCGAATGGCAGAAAGGCCTCGTGAGCCATGATGATAATGGGCTATAGAGGACTATGAAGTTTTAAAGTACCGACTAGATTTAGAAGAGCCCCTCTTTCATAAAATCAATGTAGCCTGAGGATGAGAGAGGAAATGGGTGCCAAGCACTGGAATGTCTTGATTGCTGTCTGGAGAGTAGAACACATCCGTTGATTCTACAGATCAATACTGCTGATTTATCAAGAAAGAGCAGTCAAATGCATTTCATCCTTTTTTGTAATAAAGAAAAATAGCCATGGAAAGACATCAATTAAGTACGAGAATCACTTGTCCTTTTTCAGGTTTTGATCTATGTCTGTATGATTTACCACCATTAGTGCATTCAACACACTAAAGTAGGCCCTAACCTCTAGAATATTAATTCTGTAGATGAATGAATGAATGCATTTCTCCAAATGATCACCTGTTGTTACACACCTCATTTTGAAATTGACAAGCTTTAGCTTCTTTGAAATCAACACCACCAGTATTTTACTGGTGGTTTCCCAGGGGGCAGCACTAGGAATTGCAGCATGTTAAAGTTTGGTCAAGCTGTATATGAGTCAAGGTTAAAGGGGCTAAAAAAAAAAATCATTATTCACAGCTTAAGTTGCAGAGGCATGCTATCAAAGAGCGACGGGTTGAGTGCAGCCATGTGAAAAGTAAGGACTTGATGGTCTTTCATTTTTACCTTCCCCCTTTTCCAGCGCCAAAGAGAAATTCATGCCCTGTAAGCGATTGAACATATCTATACAAATGTGAAGAGACAGATTTGCTATGCACTACCAGCAAGGTTATGTTTAAAAAAAAATGGAGGGTGGGCGATGCCGACACAATTTGTCACTGGTGTGCCACATTTCTGAGCAAAACACTTTTCAAGTCAAGATAATGAAGAAGCCCCCCACCCGCACCCCCAACTACACGCACATGCACACTTTGTCTAATACAGTACATCAACTTTCCTCGAGCTGTCACGATTGTAGACACCCAGGCAGTGGCATCTATTCAAAATCAATTCAAAATGGTCCCTGCCACGTTTATTGAATTTCACATCAACAGAAGGGACAATTAAGATGATGAGTTTTGGTGGGCGGACAGTTGAAGAAAACAATGCCCACCAAGCAAACTGTCCCTCCACAGCTTACTTTTCCTGATGGGAACAATTGTGTGGGGTTGAAAATGTTGGTGGCATATACAGCTGGAATGCTCTTATTGTGGTCTCAGTGGGTAGGCACCAGGTCATGGTTGTCAAAGCCTGGAGTGATTATTTTGCAATTGATTGTCCCTGTGTGATAAAGACATATTCCACTCAGTTTGGGGAACAGTTTTTAGAAGGAAACGGAGTGTAAAAGCTCTCTTTTTCTTTTCCACCATCCTGCAAATAATGAAAAGTGAGAGGTAAATTCACCACCGAGTTTGGAAGCTGACACATCTGTCAATGAAATTCCATCAGAAGGAATAACACTGCTCAAAGAAACTAGAAAGAAATGATATTGTAATGAAACCTGAAGAGAAATTCTTAACATGCATGTAAGAAGCAATTAACAGTACAGAGAACAAAATAAAAAAAAGTGAACTTAAATGATGATTTTGCACAAACACAGCATAACCTCACCTACCTGAAAGTGAGTTACTATCGTCTAAGTTCACAAAAATGCTCCAAATTCTCACTGCATAGGAGATTCGTTAATGTTTTGGAAATATAAGAAGGTGGCTACAAAATGAATAATAATATATTTTATTTATGACTTACAGTATGGGGCATTTCTATTGCAGCATCACAGCGGTATCATGTTAAAAAGGGTTCTTATGTGAATGACAGAAATGCAGGACAGCCATAAATGCAGTGACACAGATGTAAAGAGGGCCTTGCCTTAATGGTATGCCCATGAATGGCCAGAGAAAAAGGCAGTGCAAAAGGCAGTTAAGTGACATCTCTCATTGCAAGCCTGGGGCAGAGGCACAGTTTTTGTCCTGAAACATGGGTGTTTGTGTCCACGGGACAACTCCTGGCCTTGCAGCCTTCCATTTTACTCCATTAGGTGAAGTGACCTAGACGAGATCAGGGCAAACATGATGAAAGAATGCACTGAGAAATATAATGATGAAAAAAAAAGTGCAGAGAACATCAGTCCCTGCATAATGGCTGCTGTCTGATGGGCTCGACTTAGGGGAAAACTTTTGTATGTGTGTATTATGCACGAGTGTCTGTGATTATTTCTTCTCTTTATGTCTGCGTGCATGTCTGAGTATGTGCATGTTGTTGTTTTACAGCATCACTCTCTGGAGGGTAGCTCTTTGAGATGTGAGACACAGCTTTCATTGTCACCCAGAAGCAAAAGCAATGTTAAACATGACAAAGAGAGATGAAAAACTCTCAGAGGAACAACAACCTCAGCACTCCTGCACATATCAGTGATCAGCATTATTGTTTACATACAACACTTAATATTGCTATGTTGCTGTGTTATTATGCCATGGATTGCATGCCTGTGTGTGAGTCTAAATAAATTCAAATTATTTTTGCGTTGTTTTCCACTCTGTGGTTGAGTAACTCAGAGTGACAGACACAGCTGCAAGGGTGTCAGTGGGTGTCTTAGGTTGTGGGAGGCAGGAGGAGAAAGCAGCTAAAGGGCCCTGCTTGAAATACAGCACTGGTCTGATACTCACCAGCCCCCTCCACTTCTCTCTTGGTATCCAAGCCTCTAGCCTTTTCAACCCGTCCTGATTAATGGGTCTCGTCAGGTACCGTCCGTTGCCACTCACACCAATTAAGACATTAGGCCTTTCCACACGGCTTCCTGCTCTTAAACAAACAGCAGGACCACTGAGTCCTTCCTCTCCCTCTCACTCTCACCAGGCGCTGAATCTCTCACCCAATCAGTGTCCTGCTGTGGGAGCGCTATGCTTGGTGTCATTGCGGAGGACAGACAGAAAGACGGTCTTGAACTGAGCCCGTTAGCCTCCTACAGTGAAACCCAGCGCAGAAAAATAGAGCAATCAAAGTAGAGTGTCAAACAATCCCCGTGCAACAGACAGCTCTCCACAGAGATCTTTTCCTGCTCTGTGCATCTCTACCTGCAGGGCGTCACTGCAAGGGGAAACGGGGCCAGTTTTGAACCAAAGTCTTAATTGTATCGACCACTAACTGGCTTTAGCAGTGCAACAAGGGAGACAGCAAATTACTTGCTTGACTTGATTGGATGCTTTTAACCCTGATTCACCAGACCCTTGAAAGTTAATTGTCTTTGACCTTCTGCTACCCATGTCAAGAAACTCTCCAAACCCTGATTGAATATATTATCCTACCTCTGAAGTGGACAATAAAACATCCTCAACCATGATGGAGAGTCTTGTGTTTGTGTAATCAGCAGTAATACCCAATTCGTGCAGCTTCAATAGCAACCTGTCCCCTCCTCTGTGACATACCCAAATGAGATTAACCATGGATATAAGCTACTCACACTATTCAGTCCAGGAGAGCGAATGAAAGATGAGCTCCTAATGTGCAGTGATTTGTTCTGTGTGTCCAAGCATGTTTTCTGTGTATCAAGGATGTGGCTTGTTGCCTGTGGTCTTCATGTTTCTGTGCCTGTGGTGTTTGTAGCCTTCGCGTCATGTTAGTATGCCAGTCAATCAAGTGGCAGGGGCCTGTCTCTCATCAAGGTGCTGTGCGTGATTGCCAATGCTTCGATGCGCAGAAATTTGCACCTCCCCGGAGAGAGTGCCTGCTGAGGGGGAAGGACTCATCTGTCATACAGACCACTGTACCGATGCACAATGACAGATGCGCAGTCTGACTCAAACGGATGACAGCCCTGTACGAGGGGCTGAACAGTAAATACATGAGGGGACACTGACATACATCTGAATAAAAATATTGGGCTACATTTATGGCGATGATCTATAATGAGCATTTAGGTATTACTTTCTATATTTGTAAACTAAATAACCTAAGGTGAATTCTCGATTTAGGTTAAAAAACATAAAAAGACATGGTAATTTAAAAATGTGAGGTGCAAATAACATAAACAAAACTTTGACAAATGACAATGGAAAGACAAGACTATTTATACTGTTTTTTATTCTATTTGTTAAAAGTATAAAAAATAGTGTAAATAGCCCAGACTTTCTATTGTACTATTTATAGTATCCTATTTATACACTGAGGACAGACAGGAATTAAAACTCACCAGAGAAAAGTAACAGGAATCTAAAACTCTATAAAACTAAACGGAAACAACAAATCAAATATCAAATACAAATAAAACATTACTAGTTTAAGTCATCAGAAGATGAATCCAAAACTCAACCTGCTGAATATTAAAGTGAAAACTTTGAATCTTAGAATAAAGAAAATTAAAAACATAAATACTCAGACAGGACCACTAGACAAAAACAAACAAACCAAAAAAACCTTTAAACAGTGATAATGTCCTAAAACATACTCAACATTGCTCAAATTGGTGACTGGTACTGTGTTTTTTAAAACTTTATTTTAGGAACTTTGATATTTATGACCGAGTTTTACATACAGAATTTTCAGAAGACATTGTACTGTTTTGGCATTGTGTGTCTTTTCTGTCAGTAATCATTTTTCTTTGTTGAACCCAGTCACATTTTCATCCATTTTGCTCCCTGGTGCAGTGCCACCAGGCTTTTGGAACTTAGTCAAGTCTTCTGACCTGTAACAGAATGAAAAGGCGGAAGGCAGTTACTGCAGCACTCAGGATCAGGGAAATTAGCAGAGAAAGGAAAGCAAAGAGAAATCTAGGAAAGGATGGAGAGATGGAAAAAAGGAGAGTGGCCATAGAAATGCAGTGTAGAGGAGGGGGGTGTTTTCTATGTCACTGCAGTCCCATATTGTCCCCAGAAAATGTCACTCTGCCCTTGGGAGGCAGCGCTCCGAGGCGAGACTCATCTGTCTGACCGCATTTACCGAGATGTTCTGTGGCCAGATCCCGAGGAGCCTGGGAGGTGTCCCACGGCACTTTGTCTGCTCACCAACACCCCTCACACTCATTGTTTCCCACATAAGCTGCAATGGACTTGATCTTTCATCCACACAATAATACCTCTATTGAAAAGTCAGTACTTCATTCATATTCATATTCCATATAGAAACCTGCACATACAATAGTTGCAGAAGTCAAAAAAGTGAAGTAAAAAGCCAGTGAGTATTAATCAACCTGTCATGATAATAACACTGACAAACTTGAAAATGTTAAAAAAGAATAATCACTTGTTTAAAATGTTAATATTTTTGAATAATTATCTAAACTGATCACATTAGTTTTCTGTATCTGTATCAAGATGTATGCCAGTATCCAAAATTACCTAAAAATATGCAACATTAATTGTCCATTTTGTAAAATTTTTGGGAGGGAAAAGTATTGTAGCCTACTTCCTAACGTCTAATCGAACAAAAACAGATTTTTTAACATTGGGCTCCATACTTAGCTAATTATAGTACTCATAAAAAAATGTTGTTAAAGAGAAATTAGATGGCATTATTTTTTTACTTTTTATTATAAAATGTAATATGTTTGTTGTTTGTAGTAGCCACTGAAAAATTACACCATTAAATGTTGGGCCAATGGCGAGAACTAGTTTCAGAAGCCAATACCACAGCAAGTTTTGGCAGTTTCTTGCTATACAAGAATACATACATAGTTATACTGTTGTTTCTAACATGTGTCTGACATTTTTTGATGTCCATGGGGTCACAATAGGTGTTATACACTACTATCACCACGCTAAGACCAGAAACAGTCTGTATAATTCCTTAGTAGATGTTGGCTGGAGTGCACAGTTAAATCAAGTGTCAAGTGGCTTTTTATTGTCATTTCAACCATGTACAGTGGTACAGTACAGAGTGAAATGAAACAATGTTCTTCCGAGACCCTGGCGCTACATATGACATATAACAGACAAACACAGGACTACGTAAAGTGCAATGTGCAAAAATTGCAAAAAAAACCCCAAGACAAGACAGTGCAACACTAGACAGAACAGGACGATACAGACACAAGACAGTGCAATGGAAATGTGCAAAATACTGAGTGTTGTGCAAAAAGTAACTTGGTGTCTGAAGGTGTGTGAGAGAGAGATACTGCAGATAAGTGCTTGAGTGTAAATGTACCCATCTTGGAGTTAGGTGCTAATCGCTAGCCACTGTTAGACTGTTAGAACCTTTAACGTGTATCACTTAACCATGAGTCTGCTAGCATTAGATATTTATCTTGAGATATCTTTAGTTAGCTGGCATAGTGGAAATACAAACACTTTTGGAAATACAAACATCCAAAAAAGAAAAAAGATTATCGGAGGAAGCAAAGAAGGCAAAGAGCTTCAGGACTTAAAGCGCTTCAAAACAAATACTCTAGCTGGCAGTTTTTCTACTCGTCATTAAGCTACGTGTTACTGCTCCCTTAGTCACAAAGGGTCACCACAGTTGGTAACTCTGCATGTTAGCATTTTTATACTAGACACCCATCCTAGTGCAAGAGTGTGAGGAATTTCTGTCTCCAGCTGAAATTTAACCAGGAGCCTTACACTTACGAGGTAATTGTGTAAACCACTACACCATCAAGAGACTAATTATTATCATCAGTAACAGATCCAACTCAGTATTTTCATGTGACCTTTGCCTGTTGTGGCTACCACTTTTTTATTTCATGCTACTGAAATGTGTCATTAGACACAAATAAACACTGACCTGTGAATTCGCTTTCTGCAAAAAAAAAAAGCATTTGTCTGTTAGCATTATGCATGTCAATGAATGGAAATATAAGATTAGCATGCAAAACATGTAGGGTCTCTTGAAAGATTGCTGATACAAAGAACACATAACACGGATACTCCTTCCTTCTCTTTTCTTTGTAAAAACAGGGGCGTCAGAATGCTGTATGTTAAAAAAAGGCAACAAAATATTGAAATTTTTATGCCTCTGAGTAGTGAACACAGGTTTTTATCTCTATTCTTTGTTCCATGAGCTGTGTTGATGGCAGTTGCAGGTAACATTTGTGTCTTTCCAACGGTTCCTATTAACTGATTGCGAAGCAGTAATCCTCCTCTTGAATAAGTATAACAGTTTGTTTTTTTTCAAACTAATACGACAAACATGAAAACCTATCTATGTAGGTAAATGGGGGAAAAAAAAGTAATCCATATCAGTAAGGCCAGTTTGTGCAACACAAGCTTTTCAGATGAACACTGATACAGACCAACTCTCATTATAGTTATTAATTTGCAAGGGATTCCTAGAATTGCTTGTGTTCATAAATTAGCACATGAATTCAAAAATGTGAGTAATCCTCTAATCTTGTACATTTTTGTCATGCTGGCTAGGCATGCAGCGTTCACTGCTAAGGATTAAAGTAGCTCATTAAAGGGAGGCACCCATGATTGAAATAGGCCAAGAGCTCTTTTCTCTGAAACAAATGGAAAACAAAGGAGCTCAAGGAAATGAATGGTTTATCAGGCCTGGGCAGAACCCTCATCTTGTCTACTATAAGCCCTGGACACGACATCGGCTGCATCGACTCGGCTCAGCACCAAGATTAAATGGCTTATTGACTGCGACAGGACAGAGGCATCAAAAATGTAGACTTGTAGAGGAAGTCACCTTCAGATGTCATTCAACCAGTGGACTCTTGGAGACACAAAAAGGATGCATCAGAGGCAATTGTGTGCCAACATTTGATTTTGTTTAGTGAGACAGAGAGTTCAAATGGAGCTGCCACAAGTCTCATTATGCGCTTTGATTTGCCATCTTCTTCAATATTTACTTCTATGTGAACATAGTATTCAGAAAGCAAAAGAGACCTTATTTAAAATGTCAGTCTACACCATAACGTATAGAACCATCGTTACACACAAGGAAGGACACTTTATTAAATGTTGAAATGCCATCTTTTCCTTCTTCTCCCCTGAAACATTCATAAAGGCCACTTAGACTGTGTCAACTTTCAGAACAGATGGTTTTAGTTAAAAATGTAATGTGGGAATAGTGGTTTGTCTGTGTAACAACAGATCACTCATGCCACCTATGAAATGACTGACATTAGCTCCTTAACTATAAGTTTTTTCCCATACTTTTTTGGTGGACAAGCTTTAATAATTTATAGGGACTCAGGGGCATCCATGAACGCAAGATTGAATTTTTCAAATGTAGTTTATCTGGCACTTGCAGCTGGGGGCCTCTTGAAGCTGCATTCGGCAGCTTGTCAATATGCTTTGCTCATATAGGCTGTGACATTAAATTAAATAGGATATTGACTGGCAGGTGAGTTGGCAATGGGACTGCTAGAATGCACGCTCACTAGCTCACTGACCAAACCCTCTATGAACCATTGGTCCATAAATCAGAGCATAATAGATCCTGTTTTGGGGGGTTTTTTTGTCTTCTGTTTTTCTCGTCATCCTTTATTCGCGTTAATTTGAACTGATAGTAATCCCAAATCTCTGCTCAGATTTAAAGAAGCGATAACAACAGGAATACCAGTACATCTCTCAGGATGGTTGTCATCTGTTTTCACAATTATTGTGAAGTGGACCCTATAGTGGGCAACACCTTAGCTTGTAATACATTTTTTTTCTTCATAAAAAATGCCCGATATCTGACTTCATTGTCAACTCCTTTTCCAGTTAAAGAAACATGTTGCCTCCAAATTGCTCCAGATTCGAGTTCCCCTTTCCATACATATGCCTGAATCTACTGTAATTTTAAGTCCACACTTTTGCATAACAGTTCTAACATACTTATTCTGCTGGATTTCTAAGAGTTGAGCAGAACAAAGTATGTTTATCTATTAGTGGTTTAATGACCATGCATTAGGATTGCTGAAAACAAGTCAGCACTGGCTATTTAAAATAATGTTGTGAGGGCACACAGCTGGATAGTATTTGACAGAAATTTGCCAATGGTGTTAATCCACCCATGGCAATAAGTGGCTAATTTTCAGAGTTCAGAGTTCCTACAGCGGAATCATTTTCTTTTCTTTTATATCCTGATGCTAGATGTCATGATGACAAATCAGCTCAACTGAGAGCACAGATTAAAAATTCTGGCCCCAAGATATTTTATTAAACCAATCATATATAGAGATAAGCTACACAACCATAAATGAATAAGTTTTAAAAAAGACAGAAAACAATAAACTAATTAGTCTTCATGAATCTTTGAGAATTTCTATTGGTGGTAAAAATTCTTTATTGTTATTGTTGACCTACTGGCATTTATCAAGGATTTTTTAGGGCTGGAAAACGGAAACACTAAATTGGGGAACTCTAAAAAGAGACTGTCCTTAAAATTAATTAACCTTAATCAATTAACCTAACTCTTTCACAGTTATTTTCTTTGAAGTTAGAGCACAATTTAACAACTCCTTAAAATTTTGTCATACTCATACTCAATACACTAGTACTGATGTGATGTGAAGTCAGACTATATGAGTTACAGCATATACTATATACAGCAAGTAGTGCTGAAGTCAAGTCAGAGATTATATAGAATATTATGTGATTTTGTGAAATACCAGTCAGGTGTTATTTGTCTTATTCTTTTTTCTGTTATTCTTATGAAAGCTCACTGAAATTGGCACAGCCGGTATGTATTTCCCATTTTTCTAGCCAAATAAAAAGATATGACTGGTGGCTCACGACTTTTGTGCAGTGCTGTATATATATCTGAAAATATATTCTTCTAAATGCTAGTTTTTGTTTAACTTTAATCCGCAGGGGATGGTACTTTTTTTAAATTTTTGCATAAACAGAATATGCAGTTACTCCAGGGTATGTGCAGATTTAACATTTTTATGTCCATTTTCTGTGTTTTACTGCTGTATCTCTACATTAACACCTGCCCAAGCCATAACTGTAGTGTAGGTATAAAAATAAACAGTGCATCTTCATTTTCTCAATGTTCCTGACTCCTGTGGATATGTTCAATATCATCAGGCCATTCCTATGGAAATGGAGAACTTTTAGTGAAACAGAATAGTAGGAAGACAAACACAATTACTGTGAGCTGCCATTTTCCTCATTCCGCCGACCAATCTTGGCAGTGTTGTGTCTGATCGATGTAAGGCCACCTGCCATGCCGTGAGGTGTGCTTAGGCACTGGAACATGTTTCCACCCAGATGTAATCTGCTTAATGTTGTGTAGATATTGCTTCTATAATAACAAAATATCACATTGCAATTTTTCTGTAACACAGCAGAGGAGTTGGAAAAAGATGACAGGAGTGTATATGGTGAAATGGTTAATGTGAAATGTCCAGTTGGAACGAAAAGGACCATTGTTGCAATAAATCAAGACGGAAAGCTAAAAGCGTAGCATTGTGGCTCATTGCTCAGAGGCATAACATGAAAGCAAAGCGTGTAAAAACACACTGTTTCTCCACCACATTGACCACACAGCTGGGACCCCAGTTAAACCAGTCCTGATGACATCACAGTTTTGTGATGACACCAGCTGCTGCATAATAGTAGTAAGTCTGGGACTTAAAACCTACAGGGAAAAATTTTTGGAAAAAAAACCAAAACACTGTACACATTCAATTCACATTCAAATCCAATAATTAAAAACCAATTACTGTAAAAAATATTGATGAATAGCCTTTTTTTTTTTTCTCTCTTTTTCTCCTCATCATCTGCTCACACCACTTTAACAAACAATAAATTATGTTTTTTTTTTTAAATGCCACACAAAGCAAATGGATTTTCAAGCATGTATCGCCTCCTTTTCATTGCCTCTTTTGTATTTACTTTTAATTTGTATTGATCTTTCACCTGTACCTCAATTTTGCTGATGTCAGAAAGGTGAGAGAGCATTACAATGTACAATGCTTTTCTCTCTTCTCTTATCATAGAGGAAATGAAAAGCAAATGGCACCTTTGTCCAGGACGTGAGATCGTCCAGGCATAAGGGCTTTGAAGCGTAGGGTGAAATTGAAAAGGTTGCAGGTTCACATCCCTGGACAATGACAACCCCTCTGCCTGCACTCCTGCAGCTCACGGGAGATTAGAGAGCGAGAAAGATAAGGAGCAGCATTGGCTAAATGTTTTTTTTTTTTTTTTCTTCCTGGGTTGGACTGATCGAAAAAGCTGAAGTGCTCCAGTTAGCCAGAAGACAGACAAATACACAGAGACAGACTGGCAGGGCTAGGACACAAAGTGAATCATTCAGAACTGACCTTGACTTGATTGTGTGTAAACTGGTCTGCTGGTTCAATGATAAAAAGCTGGGCACACAAGATCAATAAGTAAACAACATAGTTTCAAAGAGTTGATTTGAAAATCTGGAACTATGTGGTTTGACGTACCAAAAGCAAAGATGTCTCAAATAGTGACAACATTTCATTTGGAGACCAAATGTTCAAGATTTAACTTCGTAGTGCATTTCTAAGGCACTGTGTACATACAACTTAAACCGCATAATGCACACACACACACACGCACACAATACATACTTGCACACAAACTCTCCTGAGCAATGCTACTTCTTTGTGCTTTTCATGACCCATATAAAATATGATAATGTATGCAGTCAGTCTAGAAAATAGGTGAGGCTTTAGGGAATTGATGAAGGGCCGCAGTGCAGCGAAGGCCACCACGCACACTGCTGCTTAGCAGACATCCTGCTGTTCCCATGAGATACACACTGTCCCCCTCACTAACTCTGCGGACCACTCAGACTCCAAATTAAAAACTAAATGAGCCCTCCATCTATTATTTGGTGTATATCCATAATGTGTCCTTAAGGTTTACTTTTTATTGTCTTTTTGTCTTCCAAAACAGTGCTCAATTCATCAAAACTGACAAGTCATCAAGTAAAAAAACAATAAAAATATAATTAATACTCAAAAATATTCTTGAGTTACTTTTTGATTAAAGAGAAATTCAGCTTTTGGCAACAGTGTGTTCTGTCCACGGGGCATTATTATCACTTGTCCGGTGTCTTCTGTGGGTTTAGACCCACCTGATGTTTGAATTAGTGGGTTTTAAATGACAGGGCCGCCTCAGAGAGATGCCCACAGGCCCTCCTCTCCCCAGGTTTCAAAGGCCCGGCGACCTGGTTGCTGTCGGCTGTCAGGTAGTAGATGGGAATGTGTGCTGGTGAGATAACCTGTATGGGACAGAGCCCAGTGTCGTGTGCCTCTTTGACAGGCTTATTAACGGGAAACCGCCAAGGAAAAAGCCCCTATCGGCAGGGGGATCAGGGGAGAAGAAACCTTCCCTTATCACCAGGACACCAGGGATTAAAGCCTGGCCTGCTGTGATAAATTAATTATTCTCTCTTATCTGTCATGTTTAAAGACTGTCAGACAAACCAACCCAGAGCTACAGTCCTGGACGATGTATGCTAAAATGTAAGAAAAGAACAAGGAGCCCAAGTTAGACTTGCTCATTCTGTGTGAATGCAAAGGTGCTGCCAAAACTTCTGTTGTATTAGATGGATTTAACTATTATGTTGAATAACCAATATATAAATAATTTATTGGATTGGATGTCAGAAATGTGAGCATCCATTGGCTAGTCTATTGAGTTAGCCATTTGGAATTGCCGGTATGTTGGGACTTCTGGTAAAATCAGTAAAGATCAGGACTTCCTGTTCTGTATGTAGGTTATTATTTACAAATGCAAGTTCATTTGAAAAAACCTTAATAATAATCAGACAATAGCTAGATAGATTGCATTTCAATGCTCTTTTGCTCCGTAGATGGATTATTTGCAGGAAAGCCTGTTTAGATAGTAAAAAGTAGCCTGTTCTGATTACAGGTGGACTGTAAACTGAAAACAGAAATTTTCTGGTACCAAAGATTTTGTCTCTTGTTTACAGATTCTGTTTATCCATATGTTGATATCTCTTTACTATCATTGCGTTTTGTGATTTAAGACTAATAATGATTAATGTTGTTCTATTTTCACTGCTGAATGTGAAAGATTATAACTATTTTTAACAGGTTTAGCAAAAAAAAATTGTTGTTTTCATAAATGGTGAATATAAGACAATAAAATTTATCCAACAATAAAAAAAAATCTATTAATACATGTGTTTTTATGTGGTACAGCCATTCTGTACACTTATGGATTGTTTAAATAGTTTAATAGATTAAAAAGAGACGCTAACAGCATACTGTCACATTTCAAAGAATTTTCCATTTATTTTAAAGATCTTTACTGTTTTTCACACTAAGAAAAATGATATTATTGTTTGTCAAAAATTAAAACCTTTTTGATCTGTGTTGTGACATTTGAAATACACATGAAGAGTAAACATCAAAGCCAAACAATAATTCTCATTCAGAGCATGGTTTACATTAACACTAAGGAGATCTCAAATGCATGCACCGCCTCTGCAACATTACATGCCCTTTAATGTCCTAGTGGGAGCTGCTTGAAGTCTGTCACTGGTGTTCACCTCCAGCCTGACTGGGTCAGAGCGGCAACAGCATACCTGCAGGTTGATTGACAGCTGTGTGAGGCAGGGGCTTCAATAGCCCCTCTGCAATAATAGCAAAATACGAATGCTGGGAATATTAATGTCCTTCATATTTTATTAATTCTAAATCCATGGGATATCAACTTGGTGCTTTATGAAAAGAAAACATCAATCCTGCTGAAGTAATGAGTGCAGGAGCAATTTGGGGGTAGAGTAGAGGGGGTGGAGTAAACCCCTCTAGTTACATTGGATACAGGGAGAACGGGAAAACTAATATTTGGCTGTCCGCTGTTGGGTATCGTTCGTTAAATGACTGCGCTGCAGGGAAGAAACACTGCACAGTGGCTATTGCTGATGTGCTTCATCACGATTTTTATTACATACATTCTGTGTCTGCTAATAACTCCAAGCTATCACATATGGTCATGTGTGGATTTTGTCTTTGTGTGCATGTCTGTCTTCTCCTATGTGCGTATTTTATTCCCCTGATTGAAGTGTGGGGGCTTTGTTGTTCTCAAAGCGTGTCACATATTTTAGTGCATCAAACTGACACAGCACGGCACCAACTGCATTAAGAGTGACATGCGGTTTCATAAAAGCATGCATATGGAACAGTAGGAAAATGTCAAGGTCAAGACAAATAAAACAGGGATGCAGCCTGTTAGAGTTTTACAAAGTCACAGACTGGTGCCAAGACATTTCAGACCAGCTGGCTGAAAATATCACATAAGTCAAAGCAAAGGTTCAGTGAAGTACAATGAACCTGTCATTAGTTATTTTCATCTCAGTGGAGTCTAATAAAAGCTGATAAATAACTTAATGGTTTGGACCTGTGGAATTAATCATTCGGTAGATTCAAGGCAAAATGATAAAACTTTACTTTTGTGTCTCGGCCAACAGATGTCTATAGCATTAGCATGTGAGCAGGTGGTTGTCTTTGCCAAATTGTTAAAGTACCATGTGATTCATGGGATATGAGATGAGAACAGATGGAATAATGACAACTGCCATTTACCACTACCATTTACTGTCATTTTCTTACTTTCATGATTTCTGGAAGACTTGATTTTACGTATGGTGTGCAGTCCCTCTAATTACATAATAGATGTTTAGTATTCTCTAGGGCAGTACATTGTTCTCAGATGGCTGAAAATAGACAATTTAATTGCTCTGGCTGCAGCCGTGGTTGCCTTTTCAAAAAGGACATTATGTCTAATCATAAAACATCTGGAACATATCTGAATCAGTCCCTTTGCTGCTGCCATTAGGTGTCGAATCTATCTGACTTCCTCCTCCGTGCTTATTTGGATGGCTGTAGGCTGAATGGCAAAGGGAATACTTCAGACTAATAAAAGTGATAAATGACTTCTTGGTGATTCAATGAAAGTTTCAGTGCTTTTCCATAGCAATAATAAATCACATTCTGTGATGATGCCACGAGCCCACTCACTGCCTACAGTCTGTACCTCACAATGACATTTTATCCCAGTCAAACGCCACACACTTTTCTGACTGTCTTTTCATTGTTATATATATATTTTTGCCATTGCCTACACATGTGATACATTCAGATGCACTGAGAAAACAACTTTACTTTCTTGTAAGTTCTTCTAAGTTAAGGGTGACAGCATCACAGACTTATATGGTGCTGCAGTGACTGTGATACTTCATAAGCATCACTTTGATACTAAGGTTTATTGTCCAAATGAAGATTTTAACAGCAGTATGCAGATGTAATACTCTGCCATAATATTGTGAGTGTAAAGTGGCTAAGAAAGTAATACATTTCATTTTAAATAATTTGTATGCTATTAAAAATTAGCAAAGAAATTTACTTTGCTACTTTGAAGGAAAAGTTATGGACTGAACTTGGCAGTTCATAACTGTTAGGCCTGATGATGTGTAGGTCCTTTTTGTGTTGCAGACTTTGATACTTGACTGGAAACAGTCTGGGGCTGGACTGGACTTGACATGGCATAGATAAGGCAGAGGTGCACTGCATGTACCAGGCTAATTTCCAGCCAAAACCCACGAGATCTTGAAATATTATTGGTCAAGCACATTTACCGTAAAAGCAAATGGTATCTGGGGATTGGTGGGGAGCAGCTGAACAACTGGAAATTTCCAAATCTTCAATATATATGAAACAATATATGTGAAGTTTTTCATATATAAACTAATAAATGTTCTGAGTTATCTCATAGTATAACTAATAATTTCTGTCAGCATAATTACACAAAAAAGTAAAACTAAAGAGGTGAAAAAATGGCAAACCTGGGATCCACTTACTTACTTTTAAATTGTAAAAGCAGTGACTGCCATTTCCAATGTAAATCTTAATAGTGATAGTAAAAAAAAAAAAAAAACACAACAACAACAATAATTCCTATATCGCTATAGATCCATAATTCTCCATCATATATTTATATGGGAGAGGTATTTCGAGCCAGGGACTGGGTCAAATGGGCTAAACTAGATGGTGAATAATTTAGGATTCTATTAACATTTAAATTTGACATTGATTTGACACAGTCAAGCCTTTACTAAGTGACAAGAAATAGCAAGGTTATGGAGGAAAAAGAAGCTGTGTTTTAATAATTGTCCAGATGAGTTTTTATCATACAGTATGTAATTATCCATCTTACTTTTATTGGGAAGTGAAATGTAAAGGGTAAAAGAGAATTTTTCTGATGTGGCCGTAAGGTTGTTAGACCTTTGTTTTTAATGTTTGCCTGCAACCCATATGAGCTGGCCAGAAATAACATTTTAAAAGGCCAAAGCAAGAGTGACACTAAGCCAAACAGAGTAGGTGTGTGTGTTTATATGAGGGATCACAAATCAATAGCTTGGGGCTTCTTCTCTTGATGATTCTAACTTCGCAGATGAAGCAGCACAGGCCAGGCAAAGTCATCGCCTTTTAAAGATCTGTTTACAAAGAGACAAAGACAGGGAGGAAAGACCTTTTAATAGGACAGGCCTGCCACTTGCATTGAGGTCACTGAATTTAAAACTTGTATTTACTGGACAGATGCCTAGATAGTTCAAGACTGTTCCATTTTTGTTCTTATATGAATCAGCTCAGTTATGTATTGGTATTGTAATGAAAAAAGTAATATTATATACCGAGTCTTAGTGCCACTTTAGATTGTATACTTGAGCCGTATCAAAAACTATTTCAGAAGTTGTAGTATATAGCATAATTGTGACATTTACCTTGTAAAATACTGAAGTGAATGGTTCAATTAACAGTGCCTGTATCCAAACTTAGGAATGAAATGGTATTTGTCAGTGCAGGGGTCATTACCCATAAAGGTAATGTATTATTTTACTTATTTCACTACAGTACAAAGTAAAGAAAGTAACTTGCTACACTACTTGTAAGGTCTGCGGCTCTTAGTTAGAGTAGGTCATCGACTAATGAGTAGGTTGGTTGTTTGATCCCTGGCTTCTCTAGCCTGCATGTCAGTATGTCCTTGGGCAAGAAAATGAGCTGAAAAATCTCCCCCCAATGGGTTAACAGTACATGTTTCTATGTGTAATACTGAACCAAACCAAGAGTGACGATGAGCCAATAAAAGAACTGTTAAATGTGTGTCTAAATGAGTGACTATGTCTCATAATGTGCTTCGAGTAGTCTATAAAACTAGAAAAGTGCTAATAATTTGCATTACTTTTGTGTTACTCGACAACATCTGCTTGCTTGTTAGATATAAGAATACCCAAATATATGCCCATGTATTAACAATCTTTCCTGCTCCCCACAAACTGATAAGGCAGTTATGGAACATAAATGAATCCAAAGGCATTTCTGTTGGAAATCATCATTTAATTTAACTAAATAAGTATGTCTTAGGAAATGTACAAAATCAGTAATAACAACCAAGATCAGCTGTCCCATACTGTAGCATAAAACCTAGTTGGATACCTTTTAAGAGTTGGAAGTGCTGTCAAGACCAGATCAAATTACTTGAATTATGGACAATAAGCAATGTTTGCTTCCTTTGGTTTCCTTTCGGAACATGGGGACTTCACTAGGATGTCCTCAGTTTGAAAAATGGAAAAGAAATAATAGAAATTAGTGCTGGCCACAGTATGGCAATCACACCTCTATCTGGAAATATAATCTCATTAATAAAACCTTTGTGTAAAACCAGGAATGAATTTGAATATCCTGATAAATATTTGACTGACCGTGACTGTGCAAAAATGAAACCAGAGTGCTTATCCCTAGTCACTACAAGTTGTAGTATCTCATTCTAACTAGAACATAACACAACACAGTTTTTGAACCGTGCTCCAAATGCCGAGCTGCACTTACAGATCTCCGCCAATGAAAGAATTTAGATCCTACAAGCAAAAGTCTTATCAGCTATAGATCATATCTAAGCTCTCTTTTGAACAGGATTATGATATAATTTATGTATTGAATAATTCTGTGAAATTGCCAGAGGAAAGGCATGAAAGCAGTTACTGCTGTAAAAAAATACTTTGTTTTCCTCCATCTCAATCTCAGACTATTTGGCTTTATTAAGCTGTTTGACCAAAACAGGTCAAAATAAAGCTCCGCTTCACTGTTTGACAGTAAATTTTAACAGTGCACTGCAGAGGGACGGGTATTGGCACTGGATAACAATAGCTTAGGCAGCCCTGAGGGTTATTACCTCTTGTTGTGAGCGGGCAACACTTAGATTTACGTTTGTAGAGAAGCACCTAAGAGGCAAATGAAACACTAAACCTTATTTATTGTTTAACTCATGTCACATATATTACTAACAACATACCTTCTCCATCTCCTTTCCATCTCTTTCCTAATTATTCGCACTTTTATGCTGTTACAAGTTGTAGTTCACTTGAAAGTCATTTTAAAGTACCATTAACTGCAACCATTCACTGTCTATGGAGAAAAATTACATCCACAGTCTTTTGTTACTCTTCTTTTGTATATTCCAGAACATAAAATGGCTAAAAGACTAATTGACAAAGAAAATTTATTATTAGATGTAAGAACCCGATTCTCTGCTGCAGATGGCGCTGGCATGTTCCTGTAATTATATTTGATTCTGCAGTAATATCTTGTCAACGTGGTGAGGAGAGTCAACAGACGATCACCTGTCTCTCTGAGGACCTGAGTGGCTAGGCAAACCTCATTACTGTGAATCACAGAGGCTGAAGAAAGACCAAGCCGAAATACCTTTATCCTGCTAAGGTGGTTCCCTAGTGAGAGTCAGCAGCTGTCATTTACCATCAACTCCAGCCATGTTAATTCCATATAAATCTCTGACTGCTGCAGACCACAGTGTCTCCTGAGAACCTGGGAAGTGACAACCATCAGTCAGGCCCTAAAATAGAGCATATTACAGATAGGGTTAATCCACCATAGCCAGAGGAAGTGCCAAAATCCCTTTGTTACAGATACTGCTGGTCCCTGCAGCACATGTGCTAGTTTCCTCACAATATTAAACCATACAATAAAAGCCCATTTTAAGAATTCCAATAATCCAGCTTGTTGTAGTAACCCAATTGGTGCAAGCTTCAAAGTCCTTGCATATTAAATCTAATTTCAGGTCGAGGAACAGCTTAGCTGGCTTATCTATATAATGCAATTGTGCTGCAGCAAAAAAAAAAAAAAAGTGATTCTTTTCGTGCATCCATGAGCTGCTTTAATGATACAAGATAAATCAATGACGATTCATATAACAGTCCTATAACTGAAGTTGGAGGCTCTTTAAAGTTTCAACAGAATGTTTTACAACGAGAAAGCGCTGTGCAACTGTTTCATGCAATGACCTCTTTTGCAGTGGAGTGATAAAATGTCACGGCATCTGTGCATTTAATCCATCAAACACTAGCCTTCCTTGAAAGGCCTCAATCATGTGTTGGCCACCTTAATCGTAATTTTTCCTAAAATGAAAATGAGAGCACAAAAGAAATTGCAGATTGAACCGTCTATATGCATCAGAATGAGATGAAAGTGTAGCCTAGCCTAACATATGTTAACAAGAAAATATGAGCTGCACTGTCAAACTAAACTACGAACTCATTATGAGCTGACGGCCAAATAAAATCACACTTTGCCCCTTGTCACATTTATGAGTCATCCAGCAGATGAAAGTAGTTTTATGCATTTATGTCCAGAAATGATGCTGCTTGCAGGTTTCTACTCAAGGCTAAAAATAGTTAGATATACAACATCTTGGGATGCTGTTATGGGCATAGGGAGCACGAGAAGCAAATATAACAGTAAATTTTATTTTGCCGGTATGGGAGAATACTGTCTCCTGAATTAGATTTGTCAATTCACATATTACAATCACTTAGTCAGAGCAAGCAAGCGGGAGCAAAATAAATAAAAAGATGGATGGCCTGACGCATCATATAGCTAAGTCTATATAGTAAAAATATCACTGGTGTTATTTAGCTTTTCTGTCTAAGTGAAACTTGGTGTGTTCCTTCACAGCGTCAATGAGTGTGTTGTGCATGTTTAGCTACAATGGTACATGTGTGTCAAAATCCTGGCCTAACCACAGTTGACTATTAGATGGGTGACAGGATGTCTATAATCACCACGTCAGCAAAGTTCAGTCCCTCCACACACACACACACACACACACACACACACACACACACACACACACACACACACACACAAAACCGATCTTTTAATAATCAGTGTAGCTGGCCAGGCTATGCTCATCATTACCCAGGGAGACAGGATATAGAAAAATCTCACCAACATGATATTTTTCTGCACTAGTGGATGGTGAACATTTTTTCCATTTTGCACAAGGTTAGTAACCTACATTGCACTCCATCACTGTTAGTTATCCCAGTCACCCCCAACAACCCACCCCGAGGATGAATAATTTTGCATGTGAGGTAGTGGAAATAATCACTGAATGAATCATTTTAAAGTGAATGTCATTTGTCACTGTACAGATACCTGGACTACCCAGTGTGATGAATTAAACACGGGGTCAAGACTGAGATAGAAAATAAAGCAAGAGCAAAATGGAAGGGCATGGAAGGATGGGGGCGTAGAGAAGGGATGGAAGTCTGTGTTAATGATATGGTCATATGTACACAGTAGAGCTCAGATGTGATTAAGGCAATGATATGATGGGTGGTGTCAGTGCCGAGCTTAATGACTAATGCAATGAGATGGAATTTGAAGAGACACTGGTGTCAGGCTGAAGTGGAATAATGCCTGGAGCGTCTGCAGCAGCAGACACATGGAACTGCCACAATGAGCAGCCTCATAAGCACAAATTGTTACGGTAGCTGGAGACTTAGACATGCATAATTAGCCTTACTGCAGAACAATACAAAATTGAAATTCAGTGCTTTTGACATTCTGTCAGGCAAATGATAAATAACCAGAAGAAAATAATGATGATGATTATTTCACTTACTGTATTTGTCACAAATCAGTTTCCAGCGCTCTAAATGGAAGAAGGGAAAAAAAAAGAGAAAAGCGTAAAATGTCTCACCAAAAGGACAGTGACTCCATGGAATAATGAGGACCCCAACCACCACATACAAAAATATTCTTTACATTGTGAACTCAAGCCTCTGGTGATAATGAGTAGTCTTAGTTTTAAAAATGTTGGTCTTGCAGATTACGATGGCACTGAGAAGCCTGTTAGACTCAAATAAAAAGTGTATATATATCTTTAGATATCTCCTTCAGCATGTAAGGTGGAGAATATGAACAAGGTAAAAAGAGTACAAAAATTATGTAAAGAGGGAACATCCACCTCCATCAGGATGACCAGGGACACGGCCTCTTTCCACCTTATTGCTGCTTGGCCTTTCAGGCAACAGAACTGCTTGCTATTGCACATATCCAACAATATCTCGCTGCATACATAAAAAAGGAAGATGGTGAGGCTCACAGGAAAGCC
The DNA here is from genome assembly GCA_015106755.1 of Etia nguti. Lineage (NCBI taxonomy): Eukaryota > Metazoa > Chordata > Actinopteri > Cichliformes > Cichlidae > Etia > Etia nguti. The sequence continues at coordinate 360 of VUQG01028539.1, read as the reverse complement.
TGGATTGTTTATGGTTGCAATATAGATTTTATACAGCTCCCAGGAAAAGAGAATTACGTCTTAAATTACAAAGATGTCTCAGTGAGTTGTCAGCAGCAGGAATTATATGGGCCTGGCAGCTAGTGTGGATGTTTGGCTGCAGGGGACACTGGGGAGCTGATGGTTCCAGAATTGGGACTCAACAGAGACGCCTGACCTACAGTTAGCAGAGTCAGCACAAAATAACAAAGTTACACAAACCCCCTGATAAAATAATGGCCCAGATGTGGCTAATCCGTAGGTACAACAAAACAGAGGAAAGAACAGAACTGCAAAAAAAAAAAAAAAAAAAAGGTCAAAAAAAAAAAAAAAAACAGCGAA
>VUQG01028527.1:0-20029 GCA_015106755.1 Etia nguti | reverse complement strand
TACAACTGGGCTCGTCAGGCACTCTTTTTGGCTGCAGTGGTTATTATTATATTTACATGCTTCCATCTCCCGTTTCTGGTCGGTGACAACTCGTACTTTTCGACTCTCCTTTTTCTCCCTCCCTCACGCTCACAGACACATAAACAGGTATGGCAGGCAGTCCATTCTCCCTGCAGCACGGACTACACTGCCCATGGGGCTACATTCTTTAGGGCTATGCCTGTAACACTCTGCCTATTGCCTTCATATTAAATAATTTTTTTGAATAATAATTAAAAAAAATATTTCTTCACGTCATTATGCGCCACAAGTAGGGGTGACATGGGGCACGAGATTGAGACACAGGCATTAGAGCCTCTTAATGCGTGTTTTGTTTGGGTTTCCACCGGCGTGGAATTACCAAAAATAGAGAGGGCTGAGCCTAACATATGAAACAGGAAAAGACTGCTGTGTAATCCATTTATTTCAACAAAGTAACTGTATTCTGAATATCACCTTTTTAAATGGTAACTGTAACGGAATACAGTTACTCATATTTTGTATTTTAAATACGTAACGTCGGTACATGTATTCCGTTACTCCGAAACACTGGATATGGCAGAAAATATTTATGGTTTTTTTTGCACTCATTTTTGCTGTGAAGCTTGTATTTAATTTCCTTTACAGAACTACATTCTTACTGCTCCCCCCAAATCCAGTGTCACTCATAGTCCAGTTTACTTCCTGCCAAGATGACCAAAAACAAAGCCTTCGTTCAACATGATCTATCGGGCGAAGGAAAGCCCCTGGAGAGCTAAAAATCTAGCAACGGAAGTAATAGCAGGCTGTCACCTGTGCAGATCTTCTGTGATTCACAGTCCAGTTTTTTTGTGGCTAATCAATAATCATGTTAAATAATCAATATTCCAACTACAGAATAAAATAAACTTAATTATGGTTTTCATCATAACTGAGAATATAAGCAGTGAATAAGTAGTGAATAGGCAGTGAATAATTTAAATATGACTGCGTTTGCTGCACTCTGATCAGGTGTGTTGGCTGTTAAGCCTTCAGCGGTCACGTCTGTGACCTTCACTGTTTACATTTACATTCCTTCGTCCAATCAGAGAAACCTCATCTTTTTTGGGGGGGGGGAGGGGGGGCTGCTGTGGAGGATCTGATGCTGACCTGAAGCAGACTGAACCTTTCACTGTGTCTGAATAAAATGGAGACAAACTATTGTGATTAATTATGAGGCTGCGGTCGGTCATGGCCTTCCTGAAGGATGGACGGCGATGAAACGCCGCCTGTTATTTCCCCTCTGTGGGACTGGGGAGGGGGGTCGACCTGGCTAAGTAATGACAAAATGAGCACCTTCAGTAGACTCTGGCAATGAAAAAGCCTGCCCTCATCACCCGAGTCTTTTGTTGGGAATTTTATTAGCACTAGCCACGCTAAAATAACCTGTTAACACGTATCATAGTGCAGCAATAATAACCTCCTCAATCATATTTTAAAAGTCACGTCAAGGCGGCCCGCCGTAATTCATCTCTATGCAAATACCTCTGTGTCAGCCCATTAGTGTGCTGCTACAGGGCTTTTTATTAAAATGCATTCTCGCCGCTCTCTTCCTGCTCAGGACTAATAAAACACGAGCCCTGTTGCACAAGAATTATTGCAACTATTAGGGTAACATATGGACAGCATGCACTCTGAAAATAAAAACCAACAGATAAAGTGGCAGGGTCGGGCTGGGGAGCAAACACTTAGGAAATGGCACCGGGGTAATAGATGGTGCCCGAGCTGCCTGACGCAGGCCTGGGAATCAAAGCCTGATTATACATTCATTTGGGCGGGGGCTCCCTGGTATAACCCCCCCCCCCCCCCACCACCACCACCACCACCACCACCTCCAGCCGCTCCTCAGCTGGCATTAGTGCCATCACAGAGTGTTTCTCACTCATAAATACTGCAGACACTAAAAAGGTAATAAAGTGCATCGGGCCTTTAATGAAATTAAAACAATGGAGATGGATTCATGCGGTGATAAACAGACGTGTGACGAGCTGTGGGCTCGTTAATGCAGACACACTGTTTGTGCAGCAGGAACATGCCGTGTTACTGAGTCACGCTTTAATGATGTCTCAGAGGAAGGAAGATTTTTTATCAAAGCTGCAGGTGAGTACGGGAGAAGGTGTAGCCGACCCCCAACAAACTTAGTGATCACTTCAGCATCATTTTCAGAACCTGAAACCTGATGACCGAGTTAGAGGACAAACAAGGATACAAAAACAGACCCACAAAGATCCCAGCAGTGGTCTCCACCCTCTTACTCTCTGTCAGGTCAAATAAAAGTCATCTTCATGTGACCTAAAAACCCAGTGCTGTCCTTCTTTTAATTTCACACCTCCAAAAATGAGCTGACTTCTCTCTTTATTGCAAACAGATGTGGGCAGTAATACTGAACCCGCTGTGAAGTTTGAGGCAACTTTTAAGGTTGTGTTTAGTCTGCTGCTTCCTGTTTTATTTTCTGTCAGACACATCTGACCAATCAGCAGGCTGATTTTTTTTCCGCGTGAAAAGAAAAAAAAAGCTCAAAATGTATAAACTCATCGGCTGATTCAGAGCAGAGTGGACAAACTCCGGGGGTGAAAACGCCCAAGCATGTGCACGAGTTAATGCCGTGAGTGCACCTTAAATATGACACTGGCAGCTTTGGAAACACTTTTGTGAAGTCTGAACGTTAACCACGCTATCTTAAATGTGATTGGTCAGTTTCCTCACGGCATCAAAAAAAAGTGGCGATGTGTTTTCCGGGTGCATTCCGTTAGCACTAAAGCTTAAGCTGATTCTTTTATAGCCCTTTTCTACTCAAGCACTCACAGTGGTTGCAACATGGCTCATTCACCCATACAAGCACTTTTTCTACCTGACATTCATACAGATTCACACTTGGTGTTATTCTGTTCGCTACAGCGCTGAAGTGGTCTGCTTTTATTATGTACAGTTATCTTATTTTATTTTTTTACATGGAGCCGCACATGCTCACGCACTAAACCACAACGCTTGGAGAAAAGTAGAAAAGTTAAAAGAAAAACGTTGAAAATTAAAACTGGCCTGATGCTTTATATAAGCCCCATTCATTCATTCAAAGACTGACCTGCAGAACCACAGCTGTAATATATTTGCTAAAGATCAAAAAACAATAATCAAATTCAGCTCCTGCAGTAGGATACATTTATTAAATATTCATTGGCATGGCAGGGACCACCACAGGCCCAGGATAACCCTGCAGGGCAGAAGTGTTAAACTCATTTGACATGGTGCAACTTTTACATAAAGTATTCTGAAGGTCACGAACACGTGAGACGCGTGAGGATGGTCATGCTGTCTGTTGGTTTGTTTTATTGTGAAAAGCTTCGTGCTTTAATTTGGTGGGTTAAATTCCCGCCACAGAGGTGTCCCGCTGCAGACTCACCTTGCAGCGATGAAGAGGTGATTCAGGCTCTGATGACTGTCTGTCATTTAACGGTTTATCAAAGTCAGAGGATCCGCCATGCTTGTGTGGACGCCGGATTTTTCTGTTTTATGGACTCATTAATTTCTCTGGGACCATTAGCTTCCACGCACATCTCTGTTTTGACAAATGCAACGAGTGAACTGTGCACACAATGCGCTTCCTCCTCCTCCTCTTGCACTGAAAGCATCACATGATAAACAGGAGCGCCCATCACATTACCCAAATGTGTTTGTGGGGGTGTCCGTCACTCCATTACAGAAAGGAGCTCTCAGTCACCGCAGGGAGCGTTTGACACATGTGACCATCAACGAGCTTTTCACTGAGCGCGTCTGAGGGGAACCGCATTAACGTGATGCGCGGCGAAGACAAATGAAGTCACAGGAAGCGTTATCTCATCTCGGCGGCACCTTAGGTTTCATAGATAAAGAAGTGATGTCGGAGAGGAGAATCTTTTCTTTGCAGACTCAGACGCTGCGACCATCATCATGTCTTCAGGGGCCACATTTCTAAAAGGATCCAGCTCTCGCTTCGTTCGAGGGCCACTTATGTCTCTGATTTGTCCTCAAAGTGATGTCACATGGATGCCATTACAAACACGTGTGTTACGAAATAAAAAACTCAAAGTGTTTTTGTTGATTCTTGGACTTTGGTTTAGGGCTGCAAAAGTAATTTCTCCAGCATGTTCTGGATCTTCGTCATAGGCCAGAGGCACCCAGGAAGCATCCTGGTCAGATACCAGAACCACTTCAACTGTTTCCTTTCAGTGTTGAGGTGAAAGAACTTAAGAGTAAGTTCATAAAAACTCTTGACGGACCTTCTCCAAGCCCACTACATGACCTGTTGGGTCCTGTCCAGCTGACCCTCAAATACCCTCAGAATGATTAAGAGTGGCTCCAGTCTTCCCTGACCAGGACAGAAACCACACCGAACTAAATTTAAATAAGATTTAAACTCTGGGTGTGTGAGGATTAGAAATTCCAAACAAATATCTTCAATTTTTTCCTTTCTATAATAAAATCATGATGCTGGAGATATCATCTGTTTCTCTGTTAGCCGTGTCGCTGTCGCTCTCTTCCAGTCGCTGGTTTGATGTATCGTGATGAGCTTCATGACTTCTTCCTGACTTCTGTTGTCAGGAAGACGAAAAATCCAGAATATGACCAGACACATGCTGGATGTATTTCTCTAACATGAAGTGAAGTCATGTTCAGAAAAGCTTAAAGGTGTATTTGTGTTAATAATGAATCGGCTTTGGTTTAAAGTGTTAAAAGTGCTGAAAATAATGACGTAAAGAACAACAGATTCCTTCAAATTTTTCAGTCGATGACCTTAGAAGTCAGTTTTAGATTGATGTGTTGTGTTCTCGTAAGTTTTCATAAAGTTTTTCTTGCGTTTAATGATTCAGATACACACCGTTCTTTCTCAATGGAAAAACTTGCATTTAAATATCAGTTAGGACTTGGTTTTAGGCTTAGGTTTAGCCTCGGGTTTGTGATGGTTAAACTTAGAGGTGAGAGGTGTGCATGTTAGCACCTCCTCCTGCACACAGAGTGGAGCAGCAGCAGTCACTCTGACAGAAAGAAACCAGCCAAAATCAGCAGAACGATCTCAAACTCATGGCGCTGACTGTTGTTCCCACCAACACACCTGCTAAGCTTGAACATGGCTTTAAGTTGTGTGTTCTTGTGGGCGTGGCCTGTAGGTACTTGCAACAGGACCATAGAGACCCACCTCAGAGACCCCAAAAAGTTCACAGAGGGAGACAGTCCTTTAAAGGGAAAAAGTTTAACTGAGCTTCTCAAAAATCTCAAACTTCACTTTCTGCATTTATCGATCACAGGGCGTTTGACACATGTATATACTGCTTATCATGATTGCTTCTTTTATACAAGTCACCTGCCGGTGAGGTGTATTCTCCAGTGTCATTAACCTCCTGCACAGAGAGCTGTGCAGCTGCACTGATGATTATCATGTTTCTGTAAGCAGACTGTCTCAGCTCTCAGTGATTCTCCTTCTTCATTTGTGTGAATTTACAGAGACTCTGCTGCTTTGAGTCGATTCCGAGGTCACAGCTGTCACCTGGGCAGGTAACTGTGAGCGTGCGGGGTCGTATTGATATTTAAATTTGTTGTTGTTTGTGTGTCGAAGCTTTCATCCGGTTCCTTCGGTGACCTTGTCGTCTCCGCCGGACGCTTGCTCAGGCAGATCCGACCCACCTGGCCTGTTGTTTGGTTTATTGACTGACCGCCGGCACGCTGCTGCACCTCCATTGGCTTAAATAGGTTTTCATTTTTTATTGGTAGGCCGGTGACAGCCTGTTTTTCTGGAGGCTCTTTACACTTTAACAGCTCGGGGTATTAAAATGTCTTTTACAAGCTCTCGTAAAAATCAAACAAAATGAAATAAAATCCAAAGCGGGCACACGGCGAGCTGTGCTCAGCACAAAACGGGTCAAGGATGGAAAGAAAGTGAAGAAGTCGAGCTTGTGGGGATGCTCCTGTGTGAGCGAGGCCTCCAGAAAACATTTTGTTGAGTTTCTGTCATTAACAGTCCAGCGGCTTATTATATTCCTCCTTCAAGAATGGACCGAGAATAGTATTAAAACCAGTTGTGACTGCAGGATCTGTGATTTATAAGTCTGTGAGGTAGCATTAATGAGTTTGATAAACTTTTGCTTCTTTCAGTGTCTCAGGTGTGAAGATTTGCTGGTTTTCTTTGACAAAAATGGATAGAAACTGTAATGAAATGTAATGAAACTGATTTGGAGCATGCTCAGAAGAAGAAGCCATGTTTGGGGCAGTCACTTTGGCTTTGGTGTTGAATTTTAGTGAAAATTCTGGTTTGTACCCATGTTACTTAACACAAACCGTTCCACTATTTTCACTGCTCTATTATTTTAGTCATTATATTCATATTATATACAGTAGGTCTGATGCTGATTGCACCACAACACATTTTCTTTGTGTGAAACTTCAGTATTTTCACATTATGTCAATTTTATTCAGTTCAATTTCACTTATTTATAAAGCACCAAATCACAGTAACAGTCATCTCAAGGTGTTTTACAAGGTAAAAACCCTACTATATCCCGATGCTTTACTAAAACTGAAGTACAATTCAATGTAAACTAAGGAGTGTATAAAAAAAAACTGTTATGAATTTTATAAGAAGGGGGGAATTATCCATAGAGAACAGAGCAGTTTGTGTATCAGGATGTAGACATGTTTGTTTCTGCTGTAAAGTCTTAACATGGAAGTCTATGCGGGCTGACTCACTGCTGGAACCCCTGCTGGGCATTAGAGGAACTGCCGTTTTTTTAAGCCCATAATGGAAGCTAGTTTCATCTTTTCATAAGAGTCACACAGGGAGTGAAATTATTTTGTTTTTTATGTTTATTTTATCTTTAATTGAATAAAACAGCAAGGGGGCCTCTAAAGCCTCAAATATGTGATTATTACCAACTAAAAGTTAAACAAAGATGATTTATTGAGAGCTACTGCAGGATTTTTGGATGTCTGGGTGTCCTCACACGGTGGGTCCACAGCAGCTTCACTTTCAGCTTCGGTTGGGAAACAACAGCAAGCTGCGGCACTATTTCTCGGCTCTGACAGACACCCTGACAATAAATAACTCTATGAAAAATAAGGAGGGAGGGAGAGCACAATAACCTGCTGAACTTGAGAACCTCTTCTCATCGATTATGGAAATCCCTCCGCCGCTGACCGGGGCTATTATGAGTCTTAAGTATTGATTAAATACACAGAGGAAAATACTTTGGCAGTTAAATCAGACGCTCATTTGATTAGCTTCCTCCCTCGCCACCGCTCAAAATCAGCCTCAGTTTAAAAGGATTTCCTGTTTTTGGGGAAGAAACTGCGTTCTAGAAATTGAATTAACCCTGTGGGGTGACCTTGGCCGGGTTAATGACCTCTGATCTTTGATCCAGGGGAGCGTCTGGGCATAAGGAAAGTAAGAGGAGGTTCAGACCCCCATGCACTTAAGCCGCTCCTCATCTCTCGGCCCTGGGGTTCAGCGCAGACACATCCGATGATTTGGCGTTCGGATCAATAGTCTCTCTGCGGCTGACTTCATAAGTAGGTCATAAGAACCATTTTGGATATTAGCGCCGGGGGAGACGAGGCTGGCTGGAGTTCACGCTCCCGCCTCGGCCTGAAAGAGCGAGTCTGCGCTGACGCCGAGCTCACAGCGTCGTGGACACTTCCATCAATACACGAGGACATCGATGGCTTCCTCCAAACCTGCGGCGTTAATGGCAGGGCTTCTGTGCAGCAAAGCGTCAACTTTTAATGGATGAACGTAATCATTGCAGCCCTCACAGAGCGACGAATGAGACGCCTTACAAATCATTTAACTGCTGTGAGCACTCTCTCATCAGCGGGCTCTCACAGAGCTGGAGACTGAGGCACATCTAACGGGACTGACACAAACCATTACAGTGGATCTCACTGGAATCACACTTTAAAGCCCCTCAGTGTCTCCTCTGTCTGATTGCCTCCCCCTCATAAACAGAAGGGGTGGGGCTTCTGTGCCTGAGATAACTATATAAGGGGATATCCCCTCCTATGACATCATACAGAGCCAAGAGTAGAAAAAAACTGTGATAAACTGAGGACACTAAGTCTGGGCTCACAGGGGTTAGGGTTCACACTGAGCTCATTATTAGAAACTCTGCTCATGTTTAACATGAACGTCGAGCACTGGAGCAGATTAATGGGAACACCTTGCAGAAACGCAGTTAATACAGAGTAACTCTCCCAATACTGCATGTGGCACCAGCTCAATAACAATAACAAACATATAAAATGATCCTGTGAGTTAAATAATTAAATTCAATAAAGCAAAAACGTCTGGAAACCTCTGGACTGCTGCTCTCCGATCTCCGCTGGCTATGATTGGACTGTATGTGAAGCAGCGCGTTTACAGTTAGTTATTTTTAAGGATGGGAGGCTCACTGGAGAGGCAGCTCATTTCATTACTGCAGTATTTATTGTCACAAAGTACTTTGCAAATCAAATATTTGCAGAGGAGAAATAGCACGAGGCTCCTTTCCCCTGCGTGTAAATCTGCAGGCACAGTCATATGAATCCTCATTTGGTTCTCGTGGACATTTTTCCCAAACTGAAATCTGCTCTGTGAGATTATAAATGAGTCACGGTTATTATTTTAAGTGCTTTTCCCATGAAACAGTCGAGCAGCTCGAGCTGTGTCATCGTTTTTGATGAACACTTATTGTGACCCTCTCCTCGGGCTCCGGTTCGGACCGTCTGGAGGATCTTTGGGCTGATCGATGGCGTGCTGGTTTCCTCACGCCGCAGAGAGCTGGACGTCCGGCTGAGAGCACACAGGAGCAGAGTCAACACAACCCCGGCACTCTGATTTATGAGCTCAGTCCTTTCACGCCGCAGGTCCCGCCTGGGAAAGTTGGTCGACATGACAGAAAGTTGTCAGCTCAGTGCAGACGGAGGCCGGGACAGGCTGCTCAGCACAAGGCTCGGATTGTGCTCCTTGTTTTCTCACTTCAATTCACCACAGCACCACAATGCCGTTTTCCCATGCTCGCCAAGGCCCCGCATTTGTTTAGTGATGTCACAACTGGGCGTTAATGCCTCTTTAGTTATGTCACCCCGAGTTCCTCGGTTAACCCCTTCGCCTCCAGAGCAGAAGAAAGCAGCAGCTCAGCCCTCACAAGCATGCAGATCACAACCTGCTGACCGCCGCCGAGGCCTCCCAACATCCCGATTCTGCTCACACACGATGAGGTAAATGCTCCTAGCGCCGTTACTGAGAAGTCCTCCCATGGAGCGATTAGGAGCAGCGCCAGGAGGACGCTGTGCTCCTCCATCTGTGTGAGGGAGCACTTCCTGCTCCTCTTCATTAAGGAAAAGCCGGACTTTATTTAGGAAATATACAACTGAACAAACCTCCTCACACACACGCACATACACACACACACAGATACAGCTTTGAATCATTATTTTTGGGATGTCCATGTACCAGAATTCTGTTATTCAGCACTAAAACCACTGAAAAGCCACAATTTAAGGAACAAATACAATAGAAAAATGTTAAAAAGAAAATGGTTTTGAATCAGAATAAAGTTTCTGCCCTCACACTGATACAGCTGAACGTATTAGACATCAGATCAGTTCGAGGAGTTTGAATTCTGGCTCTTTTTTAACATTTCCTGATGATTGACTCAAACAGACTCACTGATTAGCCAACTTTGGTTTCTAAAGAGCGCTGAGAGTCGAATAAAACCAAACGTTGTCCCTGCACGTCCAACTTTCACTGAAAACATCTCCCCCTCTCCTCCTCCAGCTCTGCAGAGGAGACTCAGCAGATTTAAACCCAGACCCTTCTTACTGTGAGGCCACATTTCTAACCACTGCACCACTGTGCCAAACCGACTCTCTTCTCTCTTCAGCCGCTCGCTTACACTAAAGAGTATTCTTCAGCCTCAATAAACATGAATGAGTAATTCTGTGAGTGCACACAGAGACAGAAACACGTACATGTGTGGAAACACGCTCAATAAGTCTGCCCGGTAACAGCAGCTCAGAGAAGAGTCTGTCCATGTTCGGCCGGCAGTTCCTCACAGAACAGCGAGCTACACTCTTTTCATTAAACACAAACTTCTGTCCATGTTAATGTGAATGTCTGTTTGCTGGACCTCAGTGAACACCATCCTGATGAATTTAGCTTGTTTCAGCTATTTTTGAATAAAACTTTAAAGATACCGTCGTTCATTTTTTTTTTAGATTATTTAAAAGAAATAAGAATGTTGCACTCATAATATACAGTGATTAGTGTGTAATTACATCTTCCAACAAACTGATGCATTCTCATAAACTTAGAATGAAGCCATTAAAAATATATAGGAAAAGCTGTGGAGGCTGCCATGAGACCAGCCACATATTTAATACACTAAAGGTGGAGGAGAAGAGAGGTCGTAGGCGTTTGCTTGCCATGGCAGGACATTTAAATTTAAGATATGAATGATCTGTGTTTTACCATCTGAGCTCCTTCACCAAAGGAGCAAAAATATGAAGCAAAGGGACGACGCCAGCAGCATCTTAATAACACGTCATCCTCTTCTTCCTCACCTCAAGCCTCATCTCCTGGACTGAAGTCAGGGCTTTAATACATGAAAACATAAATATGCCCATAAACATATCATGTTGTCACAAGTACTTACTGTCAGCAGACTGGACATGACCCTCCTGTGTCCATACAGCTGACATCAGCTGGCTAAACAACAATAACAGCTGGTTACAAGCTAACATTATGCCAGCTAACGCTAGGCTCAAGTGTCCTAAAAATCACACTTTCCCTCTGATACACAGTTTGATTCCATTCTGTTTATTCACAATGTGTCCGAGTCCAACAATGTCAGATCCACTTCAAAGAAAGTTTAATTGACCCCAGCTAACAGCAACCAACAGAGGCTAACAGCAGCTAACAGTAGTACTTACAGACAGAAAAGTTCAGCCTATAACAGCTCTCCTCAGTATGGCTGAGAAGTGAGCTTCACTGACTCATCAACTCATATCTGACTCCTTTCACAAACTTTTACAGCCTCCTCCAGAGTAAACAGAAGAGGCCGCTTTTCACTCAGCATTGACAGCTGAGGTAAACAGCGGACTGAGAACCTTCCACAGATAGCAAAAAAACTCAGAGAGTGAGCGCGGAGGCTGTCAGTAAAAGTCAGGTCACTGATGTCGAGTATTTTCAGATCTAAAAGGAGCTTTAACGTTTCACACATTTACTGCCATCAAACTCACTTTTCCCAATCTCAAACTAAGGAAAATGCCTGATCAAGTATGTCATTAAAATAAATACAGGAAACTGTAAATTTGTTGGACTATTTTTGTCAGCGAATCAATCCATGTTTTGTTGCTATAGTGAGTCTTTGGGGCAAAAAGACCAGATAAATCCCTATCTAATATGTAAATGTTTAGTAGATGCATTCATAATTGGGTCACCTGGTTTGCAAGACTTAAAAAATCAAATATGTATGATAATAAACCGAAACCACAGCCTGTGAGTGCAGTCATACCAACGTGCTCAGCGCAGGTTTTAAAAAGAAACTCGGGATTTCTAAACAGGAGAGAGATGTGATTGTAATTCAGCTGCAGCCCTGCTTCACAGACCTGTTACTGTGTGTGTGTGTGTGTGTGTGTGTGTGTGTGTGTGTGTGTGCGTGTGAGGAGGTTAACCCCGTTTGATGGCGGCTCCTCTGAAAGGAAAATGGATCGATCTTTAAGTATTTAATTCTATGATGGTTTCCTTTAAGAATCTCCATCTAGGCCATTATCATTAGAATTTGTTTATCATTAAATTATAAATTCCTCATCTGTCCTTAAGATGATGCCCTAATCCAATTTCTAATCCTCCAAATGCAGTCCTGCCCCGTGCACTTGATATATCCGTCTTTATTCTTTGTGACTTTTAACCTTTTTTTCTGCTCTGAGATCAGAGCAGCAGAGCAGCACCAACAGACTCGTCTGTGCTGCAGCGATCTGAAGCTCGAACCATCTTTACGTCCTGCTGCCTTCATGCTCACCCTGTCAGAGCAGGAGAAATGCTTCATTATTATTATTATTATTATTATTATTATTATTATTATTATTATTATTATTATTCAGGGGCTTGCTTTGGTGTTAGCTCAATAAATTAGATGTGATACTTTAAACAGTATATATGTCCAAAATATAAAATATAATATTTTTAACCTTCGTCACTGAAATGGTGAGCAGAGACGGACTCTCTGTAAGACAGTTTCCTGCAAAGATTTCAATGTGTACTAAAGCTAAACTTCATAAAACGTCTATTTTAATTCTATAAAGAGGTAACAGCAGCGGGGGGGCTTCACCCGTCTCTTTGTGTTTTAGGAGCCCAAAGAGTTGCAGCTGTAGTGGTAGGAGTGGTGCATGATGGGTAACTGCTGGTTAAAGGCACGCTTTAACACCACACCCTGCTGGGAGACAAATTGTTACAAATGAGGATTTTTTCCACTTTATGGGATTACAAAGGGGCCCTTGTGGGGGGGTCAGAGGGCGGAGGGAGGAGCTGAGGGGTGTCAAAAGAACAAAGAGACAATAGGAGTCAGTGTCGGGGTCAGCCCACGAGTCCAAACACACCTCAGACCTGAAACACAGCACAGAGTGGAACTGTTAATAAGAACCATTTTATGATTTATTAAAGTGAAACAGAAAAAAATCCTGGTCTTTTTATTTATTTATGTTATCAGCTGGTTATCTCCCCGTGACCAGAGGAGCTAGTTTAGCTTTTAGCTGCCCAGAGCTGCAGGATGGGTTTCCACCATCACTGCGTTTGATATTTTAATCAGACATCATCGAACACTCACAGGGAGTCCAAAATAAGCTTCATGTGTTATTCAGTCGGGCTGGAAAACAGCGATGTAAACTCAGTTCACTGAGCTCAGATCAGCCAAGCAGGACGCTCGTTTTCTCACAGACTTTTATCTAATCAGGCTTCAGAGGACTCGCCCCCTGCTGGACAGCAACAATGAAACTGAGAAACTAGAACTTGTGAAACTTGGAAATAATGTCATTGTTAATTTAATTTTTTTGGCACGTTTAAATAAATAAAGTTAGTTTAAAAAAACAAAAGAAGATAAAACAATAAATCAACAAAATAAATACAAGTTAAAAAAATCAAGCTAAAAAAAATAAAAAAGACACTAAAAATAAAAATATGAAGCAGCAGGTTCAGACAGCTTGGTTAAACAGCTGCACGTCAAACCATTCAAAACTTTAAAAGTCAGTAAAAGAATCTTAAACTCTTAAACAGAGGAGGCACTGTAAACCTGCTAAAACCGAAATGATGAGTTCACTCTTTCTAATACTCGCTAAAAGACGTGCAGCAGAGTTTTAAGCTAACTGCCAGCGACAAAAAGATGAGTGTTCAAGACCCAAATATGAAGAATTTTTAAAGTCATTTTTCCGTACAGTATTAGACGCATGGGTCCAGTGATGTCGTTTCTTTGCTTTTTTTCATGTGAGTCTCATAAAAACTGCACAAAAGTGGGAAAATATTCAGCTTGAAAGCTTCTTCAGGAAATGATCCATGGTTTGAAGCCCTCTGTGCACAAACAGAAGACGCTGGTGTAAGGAGATGTTTCCGGTGCACACCGGCGTGCTGATGCTCGTTCTTCTTCCTGTGATTCCTGAGCCGTCGTCCAGCCTGAATAATTCAGTTTGGTGGAAACGCTGAAGCTGAGCACCGCTCTTCATGTGTTCGCCGCCGATTATAGTGGCTCTATAAAGTCTGGTGACCTCACAGAGTCTCTCATTTACAGCCAATGACTGTAAGTGTGTCCAATCCAATCCGCAGGTATTTATTGATAGAGAAGTGCCCAGACGCTCTCTAAGTAAATTGAAATCGCCGCCCTCCCGTGGGACTTCATTTCATCCCGGGTCTAGCTTCAAGAGGGAGGTCTGCAGGACCCCGAGTGGACTAGATCCATTTACTGAGGAATATGAGCATATTTATACATCGCTGATGAGCTTCTTACCATTCATTCCTTCCTGTCCATGACTTTTATGGACTGTTCATTTGTTTTTCCACAGATGCTCTGAAGGAAACGGACTCCTCTTGTTTTATATCAGGCGAAACCCAAAAACTAAACTTAATCAGGCCATCTCAGTGAGATTAAAATTTCTTTTATGAGTGACTTGAATATAAGAAACATTCATAAGAACGAAAACATTGATTCACGAAGCTTTAAGAGCTCAACAAAGGAGTGAAGAGCTTTAGTTTGAGTACAGTTTGGATTTCATTCTGCTTCATGCTGCAGTGGTGAATCAGTCCCAGGAAGAGACACTAATGCCTTTAGGGTTGCTTCAGGAAGAACATCCAGAATAAAAACTCCACCTGCTGGTGACCTCGTGTCAAAGAGAGCAACTGAAAGTCGGAAAAACTGGCATCAATTCTGTTTGAAGGGCGTGTAGTACCTGATTTATTCCAAGTGGAATTTCAGAATTTCCTGCATTTAAATTAGAGGACAGATGTGGGGGAGCTGAAGCCTCAGCACAACAGTGTTATAGATAAATGATATGAACCACAACGAGTATTAAACCTGTCACAGCTGATGGAGCAGAGTGCACAGTGACGTAGAGTGTTTCACTGCTGTAGTGCTGTTTGGCTGCATGATAACTTAATAAATCCTGTGATATTCAGAGCCAGAATCTTTGTATCTGTAAAAGATACAGGTGCTGTTTGGTACAGGTTCGAGTAACTTATAGATATGTTTATTATGTATTTAAAATAATGTGCTAGTTGAAAAAAATCAAAGGTAGAATTAAGGAGAGTTAAGAACTCTGGGCCTGGACTATATGTAGCATGTCTTTGTGGATAAATAGGAAGTATTTCAAATCAAGGCATCAGAAGAAAGGAGCACCGGACCAAGGATAGAGATCACCGGGGACTCTGAGAGCTTTAAACAGCTGTTAGTTTCTGCCCTGGATGGCAGAAAGTTTAACAGAAACATCCAATCAAAATCCTAGAGTTTCACTGTGCACAAAAGCTGGCCAGTCTGTTAGTAAAGTAACCTCACAGCAGCCATATTATTGGTCAGATGATGTCATTAAAAATGCTCCAACAGCACAAACAAAGTCCAGAGGTCCAGTTCAGGTGAAGCTAGCAGCTACAGCCACCTGTGTCACCACAAATATAATTTAAACATGGATAAAAAGTAGAGGATCGATAATAGAGCCCTGTGGAATGCCACAGCCTGTGAGGAAACACTCACAGTGATCTCTGATGGTTACTGCATCCAGACAAACTCTGCTTTGGATGTAAAATGCTTCAGGTCAGACCTTTTCATTGTACATGTGGACTCATGTTCTTTAACATAAAAACCTACCATTTAAGTCTATTATAGATATATATACAGCATGTCTGGTGCTCATTAAACTACAACACTTCAGGTCTCTGTGTGAGACTGAAGGTAATCTTCAGTATATTTATGATGCTGACACCATGTCACATATTCAGATACTTTAGTAAAGGACAGTTCACCTGCACCAGAATCTGCAGCCTTTGAATGTTTAACTCTAAATAAATCTTCTGTTTCTGCAGTATGTACTGATATTGTGATAAATGAAAGGAGTGAACAGAGAATGAGAGCGAGGTTTGTGAGACTGCAGGGCATTTCTCACTGCTTTTCCTGAAACAGCATTAGGAGCGCCAATGAAGCTGATTCAGTTTTAATTTAGTGGCATATAAGCCATATTTCCAGACAGTTGCTGAAGTTGAGGCCGACTGGCCTGAGCTACACTTGTCACATGACTTTGAGCCAGTTTCAGCTAATGTGAAGCACGAGCAGGTCACATGAGCCAGCCGGAGTCCTGCTGAGCAAATAAATACAGTGATGTAATACCCGCCCCTCCATCAGCTCGGGATTAAAGACATAGTTCATTACCAGAGAGGCACTTTAACCCCACGGACACGTCTGACAGGCCGCCGCTCGATGATGACCATAAATCAGATAATGATAAATGCACCTGATTGGTCTTTGTTCTGAACGAGCACCGCACTGTGTTCTAATGCAGAAAGATGGATTCTTATGTAAAAATCAATGGAGGATATTCTGCAGAAAGGTGTCAGCATTTAGTGTTATGGATCCTTTCTGACGGAGAAACAGCTGCTGTTTTAAGCTCAATAGTTTTGTCAATCGATAAACGGGCCACTTCTTTCACCATCTTCCCTTTTCTCGCTGCATCCGTCTTCTCGAGCACACTTAGATGGCTAACGTCCAGCACTGAGATATTCTAATGATGACTCTAAATCACGTTTATCCATTTATTGCTGATCGAGGGGTTCCGAGCAGTTTCACGTGCTTAAAGGGAGCAGTTTCTATTCTGCCGCTCAATCATGTCGTCCATAAAACGTCAGGAAAGGGAAAAACTAAAATCTCAGAGTCATCCTGACATCTTTTTTATGTCCAAGTTCAAAACCAAGAGCTTCGTTCAGGGATATAAATCCTCACAAACTGGCCGGAAGACGAGAAAATTAATTATGGAGCTAGTTGCAGGTGGAGTGTTTTCTGCTTCTCACTGCAAATTATTTGTATGCAAAGTTAGAGCATGTATGAAGGCACTTTTCATCATTCACTTCATTTACTTCACTTATTCCTCCAACTGGAAGACAATCAAGCACGAGCAAGTTGATTAAAAGAAAATTAAACGATGAATGTTTTTTGTTTTTTTGTTTTTTGCAAAATTAAAAATATTTCCCGCAGCTCCAGAATGTTGGAGTTTGGAGTTTGTCTTTTTCATATTCAGTGATGAAACACGTTTCCAGCCCAGTCTGGTTTCTTGTTAGGGACTTCAGAATGGAAAGTGAAGTTTGGGATTTATCTGCTTCGAGTCCAACACGAACACACGAATTCAAGGTTGGTGTATTCCTGCTTCCCTCTTACACTGACCAGCCCCTCCAGGTGAGCCTGAGGACTGGGACCTGGGTCAGCTAAGCGATGTGCAGGTTGGTTATTTGGTTTCCACAGATGGTAGATACAGTCGCTCTCATGTCCTTGGGACATAGAAATAAAAAGATCACTGAGAAGAATAAGCCGGGATCCCATCCAGAGAGAGGGATGCCGCACAGAAGCATTTTTACTGTTTTACAGAACCTAATGTCATCTTTTACACCATATACAGAAACGCTGGTCATGTATTTTGTTGTGTGTGACTGTGGGCTGTCTGTAGACATTCCAGACTAATCCAGGTCCAGATACTGTTCTCAATCCAATACCAAATATTAAATATTTAATACTTCTTGGCTTTTTTGAGTTTACTCTGAACGTACGGCAGGTATATTTTTAGTTTATTCAGTCTCAGTTTTATGCAGGTGAACTCTGCACAAACCCTGATTTTCTGCTGTTTTATGGACAGAGTGATTCATGGGTTAATGACGAAAACGGTCATCAGCGGCAGGTTTCCTCAGGCGGGGGGACAGCAGAGTCCAGGCTGAGCTGATGTCCCCCCGTTATTGATCCGAGAGCCTTTTAAACCTGCTTCCTGTTCAGATTCCTGCCCCTTCCTGTCATACGCTGCGAGGGCTGCAGACAGTCGGATGAAGACCTTAATGGTGCAGAAACCTCCTCCTCCTCCTCTCTCCTTATTGTTTCGTACAGACACACAGTCCGATCTCAGATTGATTACGCTGCTCCTCTCCATTGATTGTGCTGCTCTCCCTTCAAGTGTGCTGAGGAGAGAGAAATGACACAAACACTTTGATTCCTATTTGTATTTATTCTCCTCTCCATGAAGAGCTGAAGAATAGTTTTTTATTAATTTCATGGATTATTTGCTCATTATGCATTAATCATGGCGCCCCATCTGGAAGGTGCAGGCGCAGCTCTGTGAGAAACAGCCATTCTGATCTCAATTAGATTCTGCCGCTGCTCGCCATCTACCCATAAATCACTTCTCCAAAGTGAAATTAACAGTTACTGGAGCGCATTAATATCCACAGTCAGGCATGAGGGGGGAGCAGTGACTGGAACCAGCCATCTCTCACAATGTGAAAACATCATTTTGTTTGTGAAATATCAACATTACACGCCGAGGTCTCCCTCCTCCTCCTCCTCCTCCTCCTCCTCCTCCAGCAGCGCTGACGCTGACAGCCAGAAATGATGGTGTGGAAGGCAGGAGGTCTCCACTGAGCACAGACGGGCTCACGTGACCTTTACTTCTTTACATTGTGCTGATTACTGTTCAGGTCATGATAAAGATATCACAAACGGAAATTACGTGTGATGATCCCGACTGTCCTGCAACTACAACACAACCTCCGCTCCATTGTTATAGCAAATATAACAAAAATAACTATAAACTGTTCTGATCATTGTTTAATCAATTTAATCATTTTCAAGCAACATTAACAAACATCTCCAAATATGGATGTAGTCACTGTAACATCACCCGTCAGTTATTGAACCTCTGAACTGAGCGTGTTGGTAGGCATGGATGGCGGCGGATCCCTCGTGTAATCAACGCTGCATTTCGATTGGGTCAGTAATTATTATCGATGTTATTACTGATGAAGACACCACACGTGGAAATAATAGCATTCAGCTTAAAAAATGTTGAGTTAGTTGCTTGTATAAATGATTGTATAAAGTATTTTGATAATTTAGTTGTTTTCAAGCAATAATATGAACATTCCTCAGGGACACACCTTCAAATATGAGAGTTTAATCTACTGTAACTGGCTGTGGCCACCTGACGTGACCTCTTGTGTTTTTTAGTGTTTCAGTACTTCTGATGAGCCCTAAAAAGCACAGATGTACACACTGCAGCGCCACCTGTTGGTTACTGAATAAGCGAAGGGTGGAGCCAAGCGAGAAACAGAGGGACATCTGATTGGTTGACATAAGTTGTCCTGAAGTGGAAAGAAGAAAAGTTCATAGTCAGATTAATGTGATTAATTTACAGAACATTTAGAGGTTTGATGATGTAAAACAAACTGTGGAAATTAATTTTATTATAATTACAAATATCACCAGGTTATCAGATAACGATAAAAATAATGTTCTTCAGCCTGAGTTCCAGGTTCCTTAAACGTAAGCCACAGTCAGCATCACAGTCTCTAATTTAATTTTACAGTCTCTAATACATTTTTAGCCATGTACCAAAATAAATGCATGTCTTTAATGGTGGTGATGTTTGGGGGGACGTGGCTGAGCGCAGTATTTATGACCCTTAATGGGACCCTTCAAATAAAAAAGGCTCAAGCTGCAGCATGCGGTGCTCTGGGCCCTGATTTAAGACTACAGGCAGGTATAAAGCAGAGAAGTGTCATTAAAATCACACCCGTCACTCTTCAGCGCCTCTCCATCCGTCCTGTCAGTCCGGCTCTCTGAGGGATTTCACTCTGTGGTCTTAGCCAGAGGTCAAAGGTCGCCCCCCGTTCCCCTGTCAGGTCTCCCCTGAGTAATTTCCATTTTAATGTCACACTTCCAATCTATCAGCGCTGTGACGGACATCACACAGAGGGTTTTAAGTCTCCTTCCCCCGGGCCCTCGCTGAGCGATGCTGCCATACAGTCAGAGGCGCTGCTTCCTGTTTCTGTGTGTTAACGTGGACATTACACTTTAAAGAGCATTCACGACAAATTCTTGAAATAACCGCTGCACAAACCTTAAAGGACGTGTGGGTATGAACACAGAGGAGCTGACTTTGGTTCTATTTTAAAGACACAACACGAATCTGACTGAATCATCCTGGTTTATGTAAATATAAGAGATCGTGCTGTGAGCACATGTCACAAACTTTGGACTCAACATGAATATTTTATGAATATTTGTGAGGACCTGCATTTTCCCCAAAACACCAAGTGCAAAACAAGAGGGTGACGTCCATCTTTTACGGCATTTATGAGCATCTGATGGACATTTTACCTTCGTAACAAACCTTTACTAGAATGTTTGGTACGTTTCTGTTCACGCTGATGATGAAGCAGACTGAAAACCTGCAGCTAAGG
>VUQG01028526.1:41606-64261 GCA_015106755.1 Etia nguti | reverse complement strand
TTTAGAGGAAGTGTGTAATTGGGTGAATGTGGCATGTTGTGTAGAGCCCTTTGAGTAATCCGGGAGAGTAGAAAAGCGTTATATAAGAAACAGTCCGTTCACTGTCTGAACACATTTTTGTCATGTTACTTTTGCCCTATTATGTTCTGGGACATGTTGTTATTACATGGCTTGATTAAGGTACACATTAGGCTAACATCTGGGGCCAGAGCTGAAACTGTTCTGGGCCAGCACAGGGCCACCAGTGTGTCTACAACTGGCCTGTGGCTGCACACAACTTACACATGGCCCACATACCGCAAAGAATGACGGCCCTTTGGTGGCCCAGATCAGGTTTGCCAGAGGTAATCCACACAGAATAGAAAAGCACACAGTTTAACACTATCAGTCATGGATTGGCCTCCCCTGAGCCCGGGCCTTAACATTATTGAAGTAGTGTGGGATCATCTTGACAGGGAACGGAACAAAAGGCAGAAACATCCAAAGAAGAGCTTTGAATGTCCTTCAAGGAGCCTGGAGATCTATTCCTGAAGACTACTTAAAGAAATAAAAGAAAGCTGCCTAAGAGAGTTTAGGCTGTGATGAAGAATAAAGGTGTTGATACCAAATATTGAATTTAAAGCTTGTTAGAACTGTACAAACTGTGTGCTGTATTTCCATGGACGTGTGCACACATTTTAATAAATGATTGCACCTACGTTTGTAGTGAAATGTAAAGTAATGAATACTGTATATGTGGTGTATCATAACTGATAAGAGACAATACCTATTTCATACTGTGTATGAAATATCTTATATTTGTTAGTGAGTGCAAAGAGTCAATGTGATTTTGTGATAAAGTTTTTAATTTAATTTTTATTATTACTTTTCACTGAGCCTGTTCTCAGTTTCGAGGTGTGAAATTTTGCTGTGCCGTCAGACCCTTTGATGTCTCAGATTCATACAGGATGTCTCGTAGTGTTGGTCCTGTGATACCCATGTAGAAATCATGAGTGGTCTCACTACAAAATCATTCACAGAAAAGGTAAACAAGTGAAAACAAAACTAAACAGTGAGAGAAACAGGACCACAGCAGTCTCCAGCTTAAGATTTAAACCACAGCCAGTTAAATAATTATCGTAAACATTTCATAAACTGATAATAGAAATCCAAATTTTATAGATGTTTATAGATGGAATATACAGTGTTAAGTGTTTGCAATCGTTTATTTGATTCAAACCAGTAAAATTCCATAAATAAAATGATCAATTTACACTCTATTAATGATTGTGATTATAAATTGTTACTAAATAGTTTACACAACCAAAAGTGACATCATAGTAGATGTTTTTGTTAAATTAAGATACTGATTAAATTAGTACTGAACTAAATATCGGCAATTCATACAAACCCCTTTGTCTGTACAAAGACAATGTTGGAAAACTATGTCACTGTACACTCTGATGCATCATTAATGGAATCCTGAGTGCGACAATTAGTATTTTATATTGCTAAGAGAATGGTGGGGAAAAAAGGGCAACAGGTAACAATGGGAGATGGACTACTTTGTCTTTCTAAAGAAAGAAAATGACCCAAAACAGTAAAGACCTGGCCAGAAGCAAAGAAGAGTAACCTACATGTGCAGCATATTCACAGGAACCTCTGCAGCAGTATTGGGCTGAATGTTTTGTTGCCACTGTAGAGAAAAACGCATCTTAAATTAAATCTGTTAACCCTTTAAACCCCAAACCACAAAACAATTGCCAGATTTCAATGTATTTTTTTTTCGAAAATGTTGTGTTTATTTAACCTTCTGACAATTTGTTTTTGAATTATGCTTAAAATTTATTGTGCAATTTAGGTTTTTCAGCAGGAAAAAAATCACTGATATA
The DNA here is from genome assembly GCA_015106755.1 of Etia nguti. Classification (NCBI taxonomy): domain Eukaryota; kingdom Metazoa; phylum Chordata; class Actinopteri; order Cichliformes; family Cichlidae; genus Etia; species Etia nguti. Next base: position 62,390 of record VUQG01028526.1, on the reverse strand, counting down.
AAAATCGCCCAAAAAACGTGTCAAATATGGTACACTAGGCATCAAGGCCTTAAAATAAGGTTATATCCATATATCCTGTGAATGTGCTGTTACAGAAACAGCATTCAGAACTCATAACAGAAAAGTATGACTCTTGAGTTGTTGTCCAAAAACACTTTATTATTTATTTGCAAGCAGTAGTCTTGATGAATCAATACAGTTTTTTTTTCTATTTTATTATATTTGAGTTTCTGTGAATTTTTCCTGGGATAACTAGAACTAGTGCATGGTATCTCATGCTCTGTACATTTATTATGTATTTACCCTAAGCTTATTACAGTCTTAGAGATGCGTTTTTTATAAATCGAAACATAAGCCATCTATGCTACTCTTGTCTGCTCGCTTGATTTACAAAGATCGGCCTCAAAAAAATGAATAACATTGATGATCTTCTTCTGTTTGAGAAGTGTTGGATCCTGGCACTCACGTCACTTGGATGCACCATGAACAAACCTTCTTGCAAATCAAGCACAGGCAAGGCCAGGACACCACAAAATCTGCTCAGGACAAGCCCAGAGGAGCTCACCATCACCATCTCCCACCATCCCAGTATACTGACATTTTTGATCTACACAAGTTTTGGCAGGTTTAATGCTGTGGCTGATAATTGTAGATTAAGTATTGGCCAACATAAGCAGCATCGATGTGTTATGGATCACTTATAAACACACCAATACTATGAGGTCTCATTCAAGGGTCCATGAGGTTGAAAATGTATTTAAGATGTGTAGAAAGAAAAATAGTTGAGTTTGGAAGGAAATTCTAAGTTTAGCCAAACTGACCTCAGTCTGTATTTTTCTTCAGCTGTTTATGGTCGACAATGGTGCGGATGATTGGAGGATAGCCATGACGTATGAGCGAATCTTCTTCATCGTGCTGGAACTACTGGTGTGTGCCATTCACCCCATCCCGGGCCAGTATGTCTTCACATGGACAGCGCGGCTGGCTTTTACCTACACGCCGTCGGTGGCCGACGCGGATGTGGACATCATCCTCTCCATCCCCATGTTCCTGAGACTCTACCTGATTGGCAGAGTCATGTTACTCCACAGCAAGCTGTTCACGGACGCTTCGTCCCGCAGCATTGGCGCCCTCAACAAGATTAACTTCAACACACGCTTTGTCATGAAGACCCTCATGACCATCTGTCCAGGAACTGTTCTGCTGGTGTTCAGTATATCCTCCTGGATCATTGCTGCATGGACTGTGCGTGTCTGTGAGAGGTAAATACAGGGCTGTGAATAATGGATGTTGTTGCTGGGCACAAACCAAAATGGCTGATGCACAATTGCACTTTGTGGATTATTAGACGTCTTCTCTTCCTTCACTTATCGCTTTTGTTCCCACGCGTTTCCGTGCTTTCTGTCCTTTCCTGGAAATATGTGGAATCATCAGAATAGGTTACATATTGATGCTGTACACGTGTGCAGGAAGGCATACGCTAATACGCCCACATACTACACCACTGCCCGGCTATTTAAAAACACCCTTGCACACGTTTCATTAGCTCAGCACTTGCTCCACGACTTCCCACTCCTTGTTTTTATTGCTATTTTAGATGGCTTGTCCATAATTCATGAGTGTTTAATTGTTTGTTTGCTGAATGGTTTGTTTTGATAATGCAGAGAAGCCCACAGGATCCCCTAACCCGTTTTTCTCACCAAAACTGCGCAACGGGCTTCGTCTCAAGGGGGCACCAATGATTCTCGCTGAAAATGAAAGAGGCAGGGAGAAATGAGAGGCTTTCTTTTTCTTTCTCGTTTGTGGATTTGCATAGGGAAATGAGACATTAATGCCAGCTTTGATGTTTTTAAATTCATTTTTGCGTAGATGATGTGGAAGGGGGACTCGAGTTGCATGGGTGGAGAGTGGGAAAATCTATAGGAGCAGTTCTTGTCAAACCCAATATTTTAGACTACACATGCTACACCGCAAAGGCTAAACATCCCGTCAGAGGAAGGTTTTTCCTTTATTGCTGCAGCTCACCTTGCCTGCTTTTATTAAGTACCTCCCCTCTCCATCCTGTACCCCTGACCCTAACTACCCACATGTTAACCTGTCACTAACCACCCCCCTTTGGCACACGTCCTTACCTTGGGATCATCTTGGCTGGTGGATTTAAAACTCAAAAAGCTTTCACACCAGCTCCTCTGGAGCACAGAGGGATTCCAGTGAGGTGTCACAGGCATGAGATCACCTTAACCCAATGATAAATGGAGTGGTTCCTATATAGTGTATATATCTACTCAACCTGAGCACTCAAAGCGCTTCATACATTGGTTGAAAAAATGCGAAATTAAGTTTGCGTATGATGACGTCTCCATAAAGTTAAGTTCCACACAGTCTCACTATCTCTCTTATAATTGGCTATAATGTGACATATTTTTGCCATCATTCAATCTTTAGCACCTCATTAAAGGAAGGAGTCATTTAATTCGAATCAAAGGCTGGTAGAGGAAAAAAAACAAACTACATGGGTTTAGTTTGGATTTCTGGACTTAAATGAATGAGGAGGTGAGAGGCACAGAACCTCTTGGTTTAAAAATGCACAAACACATGAGCAGGGCATGCTATTAGTCCTTTAGCCTCAAAATAATGTGTCCAGATGGGTAGATTTGTGTCTGTATGTCTACGTCTGTTACTATGGATGGGTGCGAGCATGCACATGAAGGTTGTGTGTGTGTGTATGCGTGTGTGTGCATGCGCGTGCGTGTGTTTGTATAATGTTTTGTTGTACTTTCTATTTCCCCACTATGCTGCTCCATAGGGATACCATGTGAGTCCTCGTTCTCTAGCCGTGGAAAACCCAACTTATCATTTTTTTCACCGAGCTGGCGCCACTGCTGCCCTGAGTGGGGTTGGAGGGTGGTGGGGAGCAGGGTGGTGGTAGCGGGGAGAAGAGGCAGCTCCTCTGAAACAAAATTGACCGATGATCCTTTCCAAACCCAGTAGGTCAAAAGGAGAATTAGGAAGGGCCCTCTAGTTGGCATGAAAGTGGCACAATTCCTAAGAGATTTTAGTGGCTGTAGGAGGACAGCAGAGACCTACGGTGTGAGCAGCACTTTGAAGCAAGCGTCTCTTTGCTAACTGTTGTGCATTAGGCCGGTAGGAGCTGGAGGAGGAGGAGGAGGAGGAGGAGGAAGTTTGTATAAAAATGGAGCAACTCCTTCAAGTCACCTTCACCAGTCTGCCAGAGGGCAATTTGTCTTATCTCATTTTTTTCTCTCTCTCTCTCCTTATGTAATTGTTATAGATCCATATTGCAAAAAGATGTCTTTTTAGCAGCAACTCCAAAGATTTTCGAGGACCAAAGGCCTTTCTGTTCTTTGTGTTCACACATTACCATCCCATTATGTGTCTCCCCTCACAAAACTAATTGAACAGTGTTATAGTTTTCCACAGACTTTTGTTGCTTCTACTCAAACGATTGTTCTGCAGAGATGAAGACACTTTGTCCGCTGTTTTCAAAATAAGGCCCGTGTGTGCAAAAAGAGAACGAATGTCATGCCATTTCGTGTACTTAGCTGAGGGCACTTTTGTCTGGGCTGCGTGTCACTTTTAGCACAGCATGATTCTGAATGCGAGATACGTGAGTGGCGTAACGCAGTTAGAGGGTAAATGAGAGCATTGCTTTCCATTGCTACATGTGTTAATGGAGACATCTTTTAAAAACAAGAGTTTGGTCTCTGCCGAATGCGGCGTCTTCCGTTTTTGTCTGCCCACATTCCCCTTCCTCCTTTCTTTTAGTAAACATTGAAACAGCATGTGAGTTTTCATGTTTACTTATCAATTCCATCATTTTAAGTGAAACAAAAGTGGAAAAAAAGAGGCGCTTGTTTCCCAAAGTGCTGTATGTGACTTCTATCTGTTAAATGCGCCGTAACACTGTCACATTGACCACGCTGCGAAGTAAATCAAAGGGCAGTACGGTGTGAGATTGGACGAACACGGAGTCTACCTGGAAAATGCCTAGATGGGGGGAATGAAAGACACACAACCAGAGGGACTGAGAGAGGGTGGAGATGGGAGAAATGCTAATGTTACAGTAGATGGATTTAACACTGGCCCCCTTTCCCATCTTTCTTGTTACAGCCCATCCTCAGAGCTAACCTACCTCAACTAAGCTCCTTAACTAAGCTCTTTTGGCTTCTCCCTCACTACCAAAGACACCTCCCTCCCTCTCTCTCTTACTGCTGACTGATCCTTTGCAGATCTCCTACTGTACCCATCTAACGTGGCATGCTTTGCAGTTTCTCCTCATCTCTCCCCACTACTGATTCCTTGTCCCTTTGCCTTTCCTTATCCATAACAAGCAGGCCTAATCCAGCCCGAACTCAGTTACACACTTGCATGCATGCCTTGCCTGCCTCCCTGGTTTCTCACTCCTTTTTCTCTTTAACTGTTATCTAATTCTCTTCCACTCCTGTTCTAACTTTGTTATCTGAAACAAAACGCTCTATTTCGGGGCAATGCGAGACTGCTGTTTCTCACCTCGCATACTCCAGTGAGGGCCTGTATGCTGCGTAAAAGGCAAGAAAGTTTAGCTGACTTTCCCTCAGAGCACAGCACCAGATTATCAGGCTCAAGATACAAACAGCGCCAGCCAAGAACAGGTTGTCCGAATGTTTAACTGGAGAAATGCATACCAGTGCAACTTGAACTTTCTCACACCAACCACATGTTTACATGAAATATTCAAGCAGGCTTTGTAACTTTACAGTTTCCAGGCTGTGAGGTCAACCAACATAAACAAAACTGAAATGTTGCCATTCCTTTGAGTTTATTACAGTAGGTTTACCTTTATAGTCTGATGCTGCAATGTGGGCAATGTAAGGGAGCCTCTTTGATTCGATGTGGCATGTAGTACTATATTCACCAGGGACAGTTAGATTCTTCATTGTTTCACTTTGTGACAGTGTGCTCGCTCTGCAGGCCTAGTATCGATTGCAACCTGTCGGCGCATATAAGCCCACAAGGTAAATTTGCATAATATGTGATAATCATCCTAGTATGATCTGCACTGGGACAGGTAAAAGACTGACATGCAGTAACATAAAATTAAGTTAGTTCTCTGTTTTTCATCAGCCACATCAGTTACTGTCTCTTTCTGCAGTCTCGATGCGATCATATGCATTCAGAAATGATTTTCCGAAAGACAAAGCAGCAGTGGCATTGCTTCTACCAGTTTGCACATGGAGTTGTTATCCTGTCTAGGAGATCCTCCTGCTTGTTTCAGTCTACTCTTAGAAAGGGAAAAGTCTGATTTCAGGGACTCTGTCAGCTCCTCCTCCTATTAATGCCTCACAGAAAGAACAGACTCACTGCTGAGGCTCCTGCTCTGTGGTTCTCACGTGTGGGAAAAGAAATGGTTTGATAAGCAAAACTGAAAGGTTTTTTTTTACAGCTGCAAAAAAGGGACAAAAATAAAAATAATGACCTGATGAGAAGGACTTGAAAACTTGAAAACCTCACAATCATTTGGTAGGTCTTTTTTTAGTTCACCTAAAAGAGTTAAAAGTGTAATGTTAAAGACAGTCTCGGTGTTATGTGCAAAAGTACACCACACATTGTGGAAGGCTGAGTGTACTGAGAAGATTTGAAACATGAAAGAAAATGTTTAGGTGTACTGAGTTGGCAGCGGAGGTGGAGTGGTAGTGTTTTGGTGTTTCTGTGTGTCCCATGATGGTTTAATACCCAGAGTGTGCATCAGAGGATGAACGAGTTACTTCTTGGAAAAAATTTTTTTTAACATTTACATGGGAACTTCTTAGCTTGAGCAGAACAGCTATTGTTGGAGTTGAGAATGCCTAAAGTGTGTTACTGGGCTTGGAAGCTTACCGAGGAGCTTTTCTAGAGGTGTCTCTAGCCTAATTCAGTGAAACATCAGTGATGGATTACTGTCAATCTGATAACCTTTGATGTAAGCACACACTCCGGCACTGAAACATTAAGATTAAGGGTGTCACGAATGGTGTTTCTTGTCTGTAGATTAGGGAGGACGGTCCCAGCATGGCACAGAGAGACCTGACTTCATGAAAGGAAAGACTGACTGTAGTTCTCAGGTTAATTATGAAAGTTTGCAAGGGCGCACACACAAGACTGCAAAGGACTTAAGTCAGCGGACGTTATTTACTTCATTATTCATAATTGAGTGACTTGCAGAAAATCTCTGCAGTTACACCACTACAGCATACTGTTTGAAAGTTTTCTTACTGCCCCTCTAAAAAAAAAAAAATGCAGATGAGCTAACACACTCTTGAGCATTTCTGGCAGCAGAGGGCCAGAGAAAGCCTCGTTGAGGGGGGATAAAACCTTGAGTCAGCAAATCCAAACAGCTTTCAGTTAAAAAACAAAACATTTTAGTTGGTTGACAGTAGTACAGTAGATTTAGGTTAGTTCTTCTTTAAAGTGTGTGAATTTTTGCACTGGCACTTTCCCAGTAACATATATATAGAGGAAATCTAACAGGTACTTAATTTAAAGCTAATATCCAGTTTCTGCAACATGGCAAGCCTCCATGTGGTTTATATTTTGTGCTAATTGACCGAAGCACAATTACATCAGATCTTGTGAGACTGCCACTCCTCTGTGTTTGATTTCCTGATGACAGGTCACTGTGACATTGAGCCCCTTGACTGCTCAAGTGTGTTTAAGAATTCATTGAACAGAGTTGGATTTGGGCACAAAGCCAAGAGATGAAAATTGCTGCAGATTCGTCTGCTTAATTTCATTTCATGTTTGAATTGCATGACGTATACTTTCATATATAAGCTTTCTTCATTGTACACATTAAACAGAAAGCAGTTAGAGAACTTGGAAATTTATTATTTCCTAAGCTACCTAAACATAGATATTATAAAAATAAAAAATACATGTACACTTATTAACAAGGTCCATGTCAGATGTTACTATGCCAGCCACCCCAATGTAAGAGGTTATATGCATGAAGGAGCCCTACAAGGGTACAGCACTGTTGCCGTCCAGGTAATCACCTGCCTCTCCACAACATGGAAGCTCCTCTCAGATACTGCAGCAACCAAAATGTATAGTCAATGCATGAGCACACCTCATAATAGCTTTGGAAATAACACCAATGGGTCAAAGCATAACCAGGACTCTAAGACCAGGCAGAGCAACCTGAGAACCACCAGGATTGACTACAAGGAAGCCTACAAGTCAATGCCCAACACATGGATACAGATTCCAGGCACATAAGATGTCTCTGTCCAGAAGAGTACCGACCTAGGAACAGCTAAGATACTGCACGGGACCCTCAAACTGCCAGACCTGAGGACCCAAGCTTGAGGACCACAAACATCACCCACCAGGTGGTGAGAGGGAGATGTATATAATGTGTATATATGACCACCGGCCATAAAAACAAGAAAACACAAATAGAAATTTAGAAACTTAAAAAAAAATTGTTTAACACTAAAAAATATTGTTATACATTAGGCAAATAACAAACTTTGATGTATTAATATTTTTATAAATTTGAGCTGATACACTGAGATTCTTTAAGAGGACATTAATCAAATATTCAACCACTAAAATAAAATTTTCTGTTCAGGAATCCAAGTAGATGACTGTAATTTGGCATCTTAATGACTATCTTTTCTTATTTATTTTTTTTTTTTAAACCGTAAATTTGAAAATCCAAGGTAACAACAATAACAACAGCATTAAAATATTTCAGTTAAAGAGCTTGTGCATACTGGTAGATTAAACATTACCGAAACATAAAAATAATTTTGGTAATTACTAATACGGTTAATTCAGGGAATAAACCTTACAGTGGGTTGAGTCTAAACTGCAATATAAAACCCACATAATTTTTAAGTTTTACATATTTTTAAGTGAAACATGTTCCATGTTCATCACTTTAGATTGATAGCATGCTAACATTTGTTAATTAACCTAATTCATTCTTTCACACATTTAGTCCATAACTAAACTTTACCTAATCGTGCCATTAGAGAAAATTGAATATCTTGTCTTGTAACGTTTGTAAAGTTTAAAAAATCACAAATCAATCTCATGTTGGTGCCACAGGAAGAATGTGGGATTTTTAAAACTCAGGTACTGTATTGCTTTGAACTGTGAAAACTCCCACTATTTTTAAAGTGGACTTATTATTCCCCTATTATCATACCCCACTCCATATTTTAATTCTTGGACTCTGCTGGAGTAGCTTTGCATAATTCAGTTCAAAATAATCCATATATAGCTTACACTGGGACTTGGTTCAGCCCTCTGTCTGAAAGAAGCCGTTTTAGCTCCTCTCCTTCAGAAGAACATTATCCAAAGGCCATCCTCCCTTCTGGTTGAGTGTTTGAACACCAATTGGGTGGGAATACTGTGCTCACAGCCAGAGCTGTTTAACTGAGATGACCATACACCTCCTTTCTCTCTCTCTCTATCTCTCTCTCTGACTTGTACTCTTAGTTCATAAAGAACTAAGAGCAGAAGAACTCTTGGTAAGCTAAGCCTACAAGTACAAGAAATCCCAGAGATTCAAAAGCCTGAGCTTTTGGCTCGTTAGTGGCAATTTAAAAAAAAATTCAGCCATGTTAAATTTGTAACGCAATCCATTTTTGTAACACTATAAATATGACAAGCATGTAAAAATACAATATGTCCCCTTTCAATTTCAGCAATTAGCAAATGTACAGATTTTTTTTTTTTTTTAGTTTGCTGTGCTGCTTTGCTTGCTTACTTTTGTGTATTGGCTGTGCTGTAAAAACACTGCTAGGTTTGCAATCTTTCAAAGAAGCTGTCATTACTTTGAGTTTAATCTGCTCATGTTTATTGCAACTAATACCCCTCCCCCCGCGGAGCATCCCAATGTATTTGTTTAAAAGTCATCTCAGCCAGTGTTCAGATTAATTTTTTGTCATTCTGCCTTTTTTTTCCATTTATTTTGCCGTGATTGAACATCTGGACAAAAGTGGTGATGTGCTGTTACTATATGAAGACGATGACTTCAGAATGTAAAGCACGAGCTTTTCAGTGTGGACAAAGTGCTTTGCTCTTTGCTTTGCTGTGCCGGCTGACTAAAGAAGGCAAGAAACAGAGACAAGGTTGATGTTCTTCCTCTAGCATGTTTGAAATCTAAATATTGCTGTACTATCAGGTTTTGCAAGTGTTTTTTTAATTCATTTGTGCATTTTATGCGCACAAAGCACAGTAGTAACTTTTATGTGTGTGATACCTTAAAAAGCGCCCTTGTTCTGAAGGAAACATCTGTTAAAATATTTCAGGTATGTGAAGGAATCCAGTTCGAAAGGAAAACCTGAGTGTATGTGTGTGTGTGTGTGGATGTTGGCAAGGTTAAGTGCGGCTCATTCACATGTGATCCATTCTTACTTTATTTATAGAGAGGCTGTGTTGTCAGCCTCTGTCAAACATCTACAGACAACAGCAGCTGAAAAATGAAGTGATTCCATTTGTGCACATAAACAGAGAGCATAGCCATGTTGGGAGGAAAAAGGCTGATTAGACTACACCGATGGTGATTTGAACAGGCCGATGTAGTCATTCACAAGCAATTGTTTATCTCGTTGCTGGTCAGCTTAGTTAAAACACTGCGACTTGGGACCTTGCCTTGTTGGTCTTGTGTTGTGGTCATCACGCTCTCTCGCAGAACGAAGGCCCCGGTGCTCTTTTGGGTGTAAATGACGGTGTTGTTGTATTTGATGCTGGATAAATAATGTAATCTGTAAAATGTTTGGGTAATTGATCCAAGAATAATGCATTTGCTGTTAGTGTCTGTCAGGGAGAATTTAACCAGGGGGGATTAAAACTATCTGCTCTGGACATTATATACGTCCTGTCCTGGAATAAGTTGAAAGTGGTGCCAGCTCTTCTCCATGCTATTCCAAAACTCGACACAGTATATTGAGAGCCTTAAAACGCTATTGATTTGTTCCCATTTCAGCCTCTGTCTCTGCTCCAGTACTGCTGTCTTCTGCTCTTTTTCAGAGAGCTGAAATATGTGCAATGAAATGTCCACCAACAGAAAAACAGGCGATAAAAGAGAAAGCAACAATGCCTTTTTGCATTGTTGCCAAGCATATTTATAGGTCATATTTACAACAAAGAGGCGACCATATTGCACTGTAATACACTGTTCACTGTGCTAAAAGGTGCAGCACATTCCTGCCTGCCTTAGAGACGTGACTCACTCTCTGCATGCCTTGATGACAAAATGAATGAAATTAACATACTAGTCACTAACATTGTAGTCACTTGTAATTACAATATTTAGCCAGCTGATCAAGTTTATCCCCCTGGCAGTTATCAAAGGGCAGCTGGTGAAGTGTTGGGATGCAGGTAAAAGAGACAGGGGTGTCAAATTCAATGAGCTTCTTCCTTTGTTACTCAACCAGTCCTCACCCCACTGTTTACAAATGAACAGTACCAAGAAGACGTACGGTCCCCTTCCACATGGTAATACTGCAGGATTTGTCATAGGTGGTGTTAATCTCTAAATGGACCCTAGGTTTTTCTGTTGCTCCCCTGCTCTCAATATACTGGCTTTGAAGCATGCAGATGCAGACATGTTTTTTTATTCCTGCATGGTATTGTACAGACTGCTTCTCTGCATGTTATTGAAAAAGCTTGAATCCCATAGACTACACACTTTTTTGACATTCTGTGGGACAAAAACGCTCAGCTATTTTTCCCCCGGACTTTGAGCATGAATAGAAAAACTTGAGAGTGGGAGTTTTAAGAAATGTGGAAGGCATGATTAGTTCATTTATGGCGTTTGGTAACAATGAACTGTCTTGGAGGAGAAAGAGGAAACGGTTTTTCTATGAAACTGTGAATCTTTTTTTTTTTCCCCCTGGTGTAGAGAAAAACTTTAGAAATTCATAGACTTGACCCCAGCTGTTCTGATATGTACTTGTGCACTAATTAGAGATGATTGTGGTGGTCATTTTGAGTTCATAGGCTTGGACGCTGCTGGATATTTCAAACTCATTGGAAATTCATGATTGGCCCAGTTAGAACTCCCTTTACAAAATCCTTAACCAAATCCCAAGAAATTAGACTCAGAGTCTAGATTGCCTTGTCATAAGGATGTTAGCGTGATGTTGTCTGAAAGTGCTTAATGAATATTTGATTTTGACTTCAAAATTAAATCTTATCTGATCTCCTCCTAGACAGCCCATTGGGAATAATCAGGCGAGTTGAATGAGGGTGGGTGAATGAGGCAGATTTGCCTCCGTGATTGACTTTTGCTTTGCTGTCGAAGGTACGGCAATGTCATCCTCAATCCAGCTTTGTGTACGCTGTGTTTTTTTTACACAAGTATCTTTACGTATGCACTATGGGCCTTTTGGACTGACATTTTCAAGCATGGCTGTCAGTTTGAACTGATGATTTGCATTGCCAAAACTTCTGTCCTGGCAACTCTGAGAAGGAAGGAAGATTTGTAGAAAACCTTGACCAATAATCCGACTATTAGTTTGATTTAAAGAAGAAGCGTATGCATTTTTGGATGCACTGATGTACATTCTGGGGTTGCAATACTGAAAATAAGTTTAACCCATGGCACTATATCCAGTCATGCTGAGCAACATGGCCTCTCTCTTTGTCATTTAAAATTCGCTTACTATACTTACTATAATTTATTTCCATTTTAAATCAAGATGATGTGATTTGGCCATTTTGTTTTTAAATTTCCCATCATTCATCTCATCAAGTGCGTCATTTTCAAACTGACAGACGGTGAACATCATGGTTTCAGTTTCAAACCAGCTTATTTCAATGAGAAAGGGATTTTTCCCCCCCTGCCTTCACATTATTCCGAGCGTCCTTCCCATTAAAAATATGGCTCTGCATTAAAAACTGCCTCAAAGACGAAGAAAAACAGAAAGGAATGTCTTTTGCACATGTAGTGAGTAGACCTTTTTTTGTTGTTTCTCACTAAAATCTGCTGCATTTTTTTTAGAACTGGCTTTATAAAACAGGTGTCTCACCTTCCATCATGATTTCTTCCTACTCCTCGATCCTCACCACCTCCACCACCTCCGCTCACAACCCGTTTGGTTCACACAGCACCATGTCATTCTTCAGCATGCTCACATTCACGAAACTGAGTTCCGGTTTTCCTGACTCTTGCATATTTTCATTGCCTTAGGTATCATGACAAACAGGAAGTGACCAGTAACTTCCTGGGAGCCATGTGGCTCATCTCGATTACCTTCCTCTCCATTGGTTATGGAGACATGGTACCACACACCTACTGTGGGAAAGGCGTGTGTCTGCTTACAGGGATCATGGTAGGTTCATGTCTTCAGTTACATAAATGTATAAATGAAAACACAAGACAACTATGATCAGATAGAACAAAACCTCAAGCTCAAAGTATTATCATGCAACCTGAACATCAGATTTCAACTTGATTCTTCCACATATATTTATGTTTCTCTCTTCCTCCTTCCTTTTTTTACCTACTAGAACATGTATTTAATTCTTCTTCTGTAGAGCTCACACACTGGTCATGTATTTTAAAGAACTTGAAATATACTATGTATATATGGAGATCTATGTGACACCAGCCACACCCAACTTAGTGTCCATATAAAAAAAGAACAGTTGCTGTTTTTGTGCAACAGGGAGCTGGTTGCACTGCGTTGGTAGTTGCAGTGGTAGCCAGGAAGCTGGAGCTAACCAAGGCTGAGAAGCATGTCCACAACTTCATGATGGACACACAACTCTGCAAACGAGTGAGTCACAGTAAACTGTAATAGTAAACTCTTATAATATGCATTTTGTGTTTGTAACAGTGATTATAATGTTTTGGTTTATAACTCTTTCGAGCATTCCCAGCTCAAAAAATGTGTGACAATTTGCTTCTTCCAGACTGTTAATTTGACTGGGATTGTAGAATAAACAATACACTTACCAGCCACTTTATTGGGTACCCCTCTTCAACTACTTGTTAATGCAAACATCTAACCAACCAGTCACAGGACAGGAAATCAGTGCATTTAAATATGTAGATATGGGCAAAACAACCTGCTAAAGAAACCTGTGTGTTTTCTGTGCACTGTTTGTTTTAATCGTTTGTAACTATTAAACTCTGACTCTCTCTCCCTTTGTCCTCTCTCTGCTCTTTTCTCTTTCCCCTCACCCCCCACCAGTTGTGGCAGATGGCTGCCCCTCCCTTAGCCTGATTCTGTCAGAGGTTTTTTCCTGTTAAAAGGGAGTTTTTCCTTCCCACTGTCGACAGGGGGTCGTGTGATTGTTTGGGATATCTTTCTAATATTTGAAGGTCTTTCCCTTACATTATAAGAAACTTTGAGGCAACTTTTGTTGGGAATTGGCTTTATATAAATAAAATTGAACTGAATTGTATGCAGCAGAGCTTCTCTGAATGCACAATATGTCATACCTTGAAGCGGATGGGCTATAGCAGCAGTGAATCCCACCGGGTGCTAAATTGACTAACCAAAACAGAAGATTGGAAAAACATTGCCTGGTCTGATGAGTCTCAATTTCTGCTGCAACATTCAGATGGTAGGTTCAGAATATGGCATAAGCACCATGAATGCACAGATCCATTCAAGCAGACTGAACGTTCTCACGTTTGTAGTGATGAATTTTGGTTCTCTTGGACTTTTCTCTGTGTGAAAACAAACCAAACCATGGGGGAAAGCTACAAGCTTACAAATTCATTACCTGATTTGGACCAGAGTAAATGAACTATAGGTGGGAAAACGCACTTAGTACCAGCTGAACTTCCTTTAAACGCCACCTGTCCAACCCTTAATGACCACAGTGTACCCAGCTTCTGATGGCAGCTTCCAACAACACCCCATGTCGCAAAGCTCAGATCGTTTCTAACCGGTTTCTTGAAAATGACAAGATGTTTTCAGTCCAACAGGGCAACTTTGTGATGTGGTTGAATGGGACATTTATGTCATGGATGTGCAGCTGATAAATCTGCAGTAACTGTGTGATGCTATGACGTCAATATGAACCAAAATCTCTGAGGAATGTTTCCAGCACCTTGTTGAATCTATGCCATGAGAAATTGGCTCTCACAAATCCAAAACCAGTATTAGCTAGGTGCAACTAATGAAGTGACTGGCGAGTGTATGTATGGAGTCAAATACAATGAGTTTGTTTCTTTTAAAAAAGCTTTTAAAACTCAACTTTGACACCTGTAGTTGTAACATAACTGTTTTGTATCATTTTATTTTTCTGTGTTTAACCACTTTTTGAAATTATTGTTATATCAATGCTACATTTACCCATTTAGTTACCACCACAGTTTCACCTTTTTTTTAATATAATGGTAATAATACTCACAGATAGGTGCCTCAGTTTGTAACCTGTCAGAGCAGTACAAACTACTCTATGTTATATAAGTTTCTCACCCTTGTTTCACAGGTAAAGAACACAGCTGCCAATGTACTCAGGGAAACATGGCTCATTTACAAACACACAAAATTGGTCAAGAAGATAGATCACGCCAAGGTGCGGAAACACCAGCGCAAGTTTCTCCAAGCCATTCACCAGTAAGTTCACTGCACAGTGTGTGCCTTGCGTAATCTAATTTAAATATCACAGAGACGTTCACCACAAACTACCAAGGAGACTTTCAGCATCGCCTAAAACCAGAACTAATGATGCTCAATCTTTAATGCTACTTGTGGTTAAAATATTTAGGCTGTGTTATCATTTGAACTGTTAATCTGAGAAAATGTAATTCTTACTGATTAGTTGTAAAAGAAAATAGTCCCTTTGTGTTCATTCCTTAATGTTGTTTGGTTGAAAATACTTATTCAGCCTTATCAGCTGTAATGCCACATAGTTGTGTATATCTGATAGTATCAACAATGGTGTTTTCCCACAATGTCCTCTCCTCGAAGACCATTTCCTTTGATTGTCATACACATATGTAAGCTCTCACAGATGGACACATACAGAGCGTGCGCGTGCACACACACACATACAGTCACGCACACACACACATATACACAAACACTCTGCAATCTAGTGTAATGATCCTTCCTGTTCCCCTCCCTTGCCCCCCTCTCCCCGCGACCCTCTTTTTACCCTGTGCTTACAGTGAGAAGTGTAATGGTTTTCACTCGTTTCGTGAATGTTGTGGGGTTAAAACTCTGTACTGTGTTCTGTCTTTGTTTTGCTCTATCACCGCAGAGCTCAGAAGTAAGTTGAGTCTTCTATGTATCCTCTTCCTACTGTTTCTTCACCATCCTCCTGCTCCTCCTCTCTCCATGTCTGCGTTCGACATGCATGTAAAAAAAACCCAACAAAAAAACAGAAAAGACTTGTTACTAAAAAAAAAA
The DNA here is from genome assembly GCA_015106755.1 of Etia nguti. NCBI lineage: Eukaryota > Metazoa > Chordata > Actinopteri > Cichliformes > Cichlidae > Etia > Etia nguti. Next base: position 47,025 of record VUQG01028526.1, on the reverse strand, counting down.
GAAAGAAAAAAAAGGATGGATGCTGAATTGCTGTTTTCGGCTGTGTTTTTTTTTCTTTACTTCAGTGTTCCATTTACTTCCCTCTCCCTCCCATTCCCCCCCTGACTTGAATGAACGAAAAGCATCCACATTGTCGATAGTGGAGGGCTGTCTGGGGAGAACGTGTGAAAGAAAAAGCATCTTGCGCAGAATGAGCTTGGAGCTTTGTTGGCTTGGCCAGCAGTTCATAATCATTGATGATGTAGTGTATAATGTTGCCCATGATTAATATAGCTGCTCTGGGGCTATATTAACCTGCATCAACAGAACTCATCCTACACTCCTGAAGGTTTTGTGATGACATAAATAAGCACAGTGTTCTATCCTGTAGTTCTAATGAGGATCAAATGCTTGCTGTTGATTTGGTCTTGATTTATGCTGTTTTTCCCTTTCTAATATGAGATCAAACAACAAGGCCTTGTACATGACATTAATAGGATAGCACAAAAGGCACAGCGCAACATGTACATTGGGGGTTTGTAGAACAAAATTGTACTCAAAATGTTTTACACTAATAAGTAGAGCTTTTACCTCAAATAGTCCCAATTCTTCGACAGCCGTAAGGGATGACAAAGCCGGGCAAACAGACGCATACGAGCTGAAGCAGTTTCCCACAGAGATAGAGCCGTAAGCGAGCAGTCTCACTCTGCTCTGATATACTGATTTGCACATGAATAAATGCCCTTGAATGTCATCCTGTCTCATAATTTGCCGAACAGGGAAATTCTTCCCCTCGCACATTCAGATGATGGCTGTGTGATGCCACTGCTAACAATGGCATATTATGCACATCAGCGTTAACAGTTCTTACAGAGCCATAATGTATTTGATTAGAGATAAGGAGGCGCTTTGTTGAAGACATCACAAAACATGTCCAATGTATCATCGTGCAGCATTTCATTTAAAATGTTTGAAATGTCGATGTTACCGTATGTTCAGCAGTGTCATTAGGCAGTTTATTTCTGGCAAGTTTCATCCTTTATCTGTGGCATCCACACATACACACATCAGCTCATGCACATATGCACACACACACACTCACAATATCCAGCACTGAAAACACTCAACTCGTTTCATTGTGCACAAAGTCAGTCATAGTCACTGCACGCTTACTGAATGACCAGTGTGTATATCTGAAGTCCTACCACTGAGCTGTGTGTAGCACTGACAAAGGGCATGCCATCTTTTTCCTTTTTTCAATGTCTTAGTTTTGGAAAGAGATGGGAATGTTTTGATTTCAAACAGGTTTTGGGATTTTCTTGTATGGAAGCATATTGCATTCTTGCTCACAGGGGCATTTTTAACTCCTAATAATACATTTCTTTCACGTATTGAGCTCATTTTTCCACTTCTTCAAAAACTGATTCTTTTTTTGGCTTGTAACAAGATCTTCTCTCACTATTAGGATCATTTCTCATTACAACAAAAATACTTGCTGCCACCTGCTGCTTAAAGGACTATAACGTTGTGAAAAAAAGATCTTGTTATAACAAAAAAGAGCTAGCTAAAACATGATAAACAGTCTATTTTTTTCAAAATGAGTGTAGTATGCTTCTGTAATTTTGCATGTTTTGGTTGGTATTGTATTGACCAAGACCAGGAATGCTTTTAATATATATTTATATACATACACTTCTATATATGTGTATAAATATAGATACATAAAGAAAATATTTACAATGCATGTCTGTCTGTCTTTTCAATGTCATCAATGAGAGAAGAGTCCTGATAAAACATTTGTTGTTCCTCCTCCTCCTCCTTTCTTTTCTATTGGCCCTCTCTGCCCCTCAAAAACCCGTCGCTCTGTGCTCTACTCCTTCAAACTACCCTCCTTCCCCTTCTTCACTCTGCTCTCCTCTCTTCCTTGCTGTCATCTCTTTCCTTTTGTCCACATTCTCCTTCCCTGTTTTTCATGTTCACACCTCCTTGTGCGCCCACTCAGACTGCGCAGTGTTAAGATGGAGCAAAGGAAACTCAATGATCAGGCTAACACCTTGGTGGACCTGGCAAAGGTAAGTTTTCTAAGTTAAAAATCTGACTTTATCTTTTGACGGTTTTGATATAATTTGTGCTGTCAGCTATGACTTTTGCCATTGCTGTTCTACCTTTATTTAAACTGACTGAATGTATATTCTTCTATTATATGGAGATATTCTTCTCAGGAAGGGCCTAAGCAGGCTCTTTCCGAGGACATAAACTATAGGGAACCCCAAGGTTTTGTCCTAGGATATTTTCACTGTTCTCCCCGTGCACGGTAAATGACATTCATTAACCGGTCAAGCCTGGTTCTGCTGGAGGTTTCTTCCTGTTAAAAGGGAGTTTTTCCTTCCCACTGTCACCTAGTTGCTTGCTAATATAGGGTCTTCTGGTTCCTTTGTTTTTCTCTAAAAAATTGTAGGGTCTTCATCTTACCACATAAAGCTGATAGGTGAGCCAATCCTGGGACTGCATCAAGTTGTACATTTTTTTTTTGAATAGTCAGCAGCAAACCCCTAGGAAAATAGGGCTGTGTCATATCATATCATCCGCAAATACATAATAAAAAAGTGCCATATCATTACTATAGCCAAGGCCTGTGTTTACGTTCCCCAGCACACAGAACAACGAGACAAGCCTGGCATGTCTGAGAGCAAGAGCGTGCATCGCCCTCTGATGACGATTTGGTAACAAAAAGGAAGCTACTTCAACAACTAGCAGCAAAGCTCAGTACTTTGCAAAATATGCATGGTAAACCTTTCCGACTACAGGTGGAAACAACTAACTTTTTTTTATTACTTCAGGCAAAAACACACTGAGTACTACCAGGCTTCAAAGGAGGAGATAATAGCAACTTTTTATATGAGACCCAATTGTAAACAAATAACTTGAGCAAACATTGCTGGACTACTTGCTAATTCTACTGCATATGAAAGGAAGCGCAAATGGTGGATAGAAATTACTGATGTGATTATGTGGTGGAAAAGCAGGGTTTTAAGCAACTGGTTAAAATGCTTGGCCCAAGATACAACATCCCAGGTAGACAATATTGTGCAGCTCTTGAAGAGTTCGAAGATTAAGATTGCTTTAGTTGTTGATATATAAGTGATATATAGGCTATATCACCCACCCATACAGGCATCAGGCTTCAACATTTGAGAGGAGTTCTCTTTTTAATCTAATAATTAATAGTTTTTGAGGCCTAATACAAATGTCAAACATTATGTCATTCAGTAAGCACATCGGTTTCATTTTTAAATAAAACTTTTAAAACTTTTACTGTTATGTTATCTATAGAAGGTTTGAGGAAGAAGATGAAAATACAATCAGTCAGAATCAATTATAACTTTATTTCATGGACTATTTTCTCTTTTTTTTTTTTTGGCAAATTAAGCTTCTATAGAAATCATCAAACACAATAAATAATATAAATTTATTTAGTAATTATATCTCCATTGTTAACTGTTTCCTTTTTAAATTTAATGTTTAACATTATCATGGCATTTTAAATTGAATGTAATATCTACGCATCACATCAAATCAAACGGCACCTGCATTGCCTAAAAAAGTGATCTTGGCTAAGCTAACTCTTTGGAGAATGAACCCTAATGCGAGACTACTCAGTTTGAAGAACCTGAACCCGATGACACACTGTAAACTGCATCTGTCCATAAGAGGTTGAATACAGAAATGCTTCAGTAGCTTCTGTCCTGCTGTACAGATGTCAGCTGAGGCGCCAGAGCTGAGAGGGGGTTCAAAGGGAGGTGCATGACTGCATTGACTTCATTTGATGTGGATGGCATTTGCACTCCAGTGTGTATTTTAAAAGGTTCCAAGGCCAATCTCTTTAATGTGTGTTTACTTGCGCCTTACTGTGCTCAATGGTCAGATCAATCTGCATACACCCTACAGTGGTTCAGCTCTCTTTTCAAGCCACATAGAGATATAAACCTTTCACATCTGGATTTTATATTTGATTTCTGAGGGGCACACATGCCTGGAGACCCTACAGGAGTATTTTGTAATCTCTGCAGAGGACTGTTAAATTGCAGATCTTACCAAATGCTCTGTGATGGTGAAGAATGCAGTGTGCTCTATATAATGTGTGATTAATTTTGCAAGAATTACTTGCAGATACCACATGCTGAGCTGGCCAGAATTGCATCAACTATTAAACAATAAGTACCTAAATACTAGAGATGCTTTTCATTATATAAATGAGTTGTGTCAAGCAAACACATAAAGGATTAAAGACCTTCAGGAGCTATAAATGGATTGGAGAAGTTGGTTGTTAAATCTATGGGAAGATAAAATCTATGCTGACTTGCTGAAACTTTACAGCTCCCCTTCCTACTGCTTCCTTTAAATTATTTCCTCCTCTAGTGTAATATATTTACTGTAGATTGTCTACTCATGGAATTTATTATTACTGTTACGTCAAGGTTTTTTTTTCCTTAATCACTATATGCGTCCTACTATATATCATCTCCTAATTTTAGTTGTTGCAACAAGTTGTGAAACAGCATCTTAATGTGTCCATCTTGCCTCTTCCTCCCTTGTCCCTCCTCTCTCTGTCCTCCTGTTCCTTCTTGTCCTGAAACACATTTACTTTCTCTCCTTCATTAGACCCAGAATGTGATGTATGACCTGGTGTCGGAGCTGCAGGAACGCAGTGAGGAGCTGGATAAGCGCATCGGCACATTGGAGGACAAGCTGGACTCAGTGACGGGCAGCCTGCAGGCACTGCCCTGCCTCATCTCGCAAGCCATAACCCAGCAGCAGCAGGACTTCCTGGACGGCTTTGTTCACCGCTTTCGACCCGCTTCGCTAGCCTCTGAGCGTTCTGAACGCTCCGAGCGATCCTGGACTTCCACCGCCCGTAGGCGGCGCTCTCCCTCCACAGCACCACACACCTCCTCTGATAGCGGATAACCTTGACAAATCTTCTGTAATCACCTTTGAGCCCCACCTTTCCCAAACCAACGTGTCGCCTCATTCTGTCCCATCCAATTCTGTCTCATATCTGCTGGCAAGTCCATGTCTGGACTAATAATGAACCCACATCTTGGTCCCTGACCTGATCCTTGTCCTTTCCCTCCCACTCATTCCCTCCTCTCCACCTAATGAAAAAAAAAAAAATCCAGAAAACCAGTTTCTCTGTGACTGAGCCTCTCAGCACAGGCCTGATTAGAGCTACTCGAAAAGAACAAAGAAAAGTAAGCAAAGACTTAAATCAAGAAAAAACAAATGCATCCAAAAAAGAAAAATAGAAAAAAAATTACAAACTGAGATAAAGTAGAGATATGGTTTATGTTTTAGCCATTGTATGGCTGTCCAAGTTAGCTTTTTTTGTAAAAGCCCTTGTATAGTTAAAAAAAAAAAAAAAGAAAAAAAAAAGCGGGGG